>JAFVLL020038411.1:0-29590 GCA_021397915.2 Tor tambroides | reverse complement strand
CCCCCCCCCCCCCCCCCCCCGCCATAGTGGAGTTTAAACACGCTTTTGGCTTCTCTCACAGGCCTAATCTCTAATCTGAGGGATCCTGTCCACGTGTGGTCCTCCATCACGGTTTCCCCCACGCGGGTCTTTGTGATGGATTAAGCGTCGCACAGTTGCACTCCCTCCATCCAATGCAAAACAACCACTTCTGCTTCCTGCATCCTGACTGAAAGAGCAAATAGCTTCCCCGCAGCGGAAATGCGGTCCGTTTTGGCGGGTCAGTCGTGGTCAGGTGTTTTTTAAAGGCTTTGCCCTTTCACATCATCAACATGCTTGAGAGCTGCTTCGTGGGATGGAATTGTGCAGTTCCATTACCTCTCCATGCCATCCAGCAGAGGCAATACAACAAGGCCTGTAACACCCCAGAGGCTTGATTTTGTGTCTTCTAAGCTCAGAGCCAGTGCCTCAGTCATCGACTAATGACAAACATGCTTTTCACATTGCCTGATAGGAACATTCAGATTAGTCACATTAGAAAAAACTAAATAATGTTATTGACTGTGTCGCTTAAAGTCTAGGTAACCTCTTTAATAATAAGGAAACCTGCAGTGGGTTTGCCTTTTGCCATATGATGTTGCAATCCACATAACGATCAAACACATTAGAAAAAAACTGATAATAAACCATTGAATTATTAATTATTACTGAAAGAGTCAACCAAGTGCTTTCATTGGTATTAAAACATGTTGAGATTTTTATCAAATTTGTTGAGCCAGTGCCTTTGTTTTTCTAGTTCTTTGGTGTGCTGTAAGGGTCTTCGATATAACTGAAAAAATAATAGAGAGAAACACTGCCCGCCAACTTTTTCAGCGGCCTTGGTTTGCAAAGTATTTTTCCTCACAGGAATTTCAAAAAGGATTTTGTTAAAGAGTCATGAACCAAACCAACCAGCTACAAGGTGCCCAACTAGATTCCCAAGAAGCATTACAAATGACAATCATTTTAAAAATTATGGCCATACATTTTCATGTTAAAACACACATTTGCATGTTAAAACATTTCAACCAGTGTAGTAGCTTGATTCACAAATAAAAGTCTCTTATGAGACCATTTCTTTAATGAATCAATCAAAAAGACTCACAAGTTACTGGTTTAAATCTGTTACAAATTTAAATAATGAGTAGTGACAATTATTATTATTATTTTTTTGCTACATGCAAAAACAGCATTGCTTAGTTTGGGCCTATTAGGAGGTTTGGAGGACGAGGCTTTGAATTTAGATTGTTCAGGAAGCCTTCCAAATGAAGTCTTTCCTATATAGGTTAAGATCTTAAGATTTCATTGGATGCAGTACTGTTTTCCAACATCTCTAAGGTACGTGTTGGAAAGCACTCGAAAACTCTTTCCAAATTAAGGAAATGCTTGATAAAGTAGAACAAGCAATTTCACTGCTGAAGCTAAAAGCCATTTATGGATGACTCTATATTTTGTTACTTGTTTAAAAAGCAACAGGAAATGAGAGCCTTTTATCTTTCTAATCGTTGTCCTTGCAACGTATCTAGAGGTATGTGTGAATAACGACACAAGCGATTCTGTTGCTCAAGCACAAACAGATAAACAAACAGGCCGGGCAGTTTCAGCATGCTCAGACATTATCAGGCCCCAGACAGTCCCTCTAGTCCAAAATGACCACTGAGGTTGAGTCTAAATAAACAGAGTTTGGTGAACGTGTCTTGTTATCCTCCCTGTCTGCTCCCTCCAGTGCGGCAGGGACAGCGTAGTGCCATCTAGAGCCAGAGATCTGCCTAGTAGCTGTCAAAGTCTCAAACTCAACTCTCTAGAATGTCCCAAGGATGAAAGGCATGTAACAGTGGGCAGTCTGTGACAGCCTGAGACTTCATTCAGCTGTCTGACACATGACCCTCAGACTGCCATCTTTGGGTCGATAAAGGAAGTAGACCGAAGGAACTAAGGAACAGGCGCAGCCAGGCTGCACAAGCACTAAGGAATGAAAAAATCATCAAAGCTCAAATATCAGTATTAATGTTGCATCAAAAGAATTGATTCACACATACAAATATTGATTCTTGTTGTTTTTCTAAACTAATGATTTACTAATGATACTTTTATTTGGCATGAAAATGATTTGCTTTGAAAGAACATACACATGTAATACAAGTACATACAATATTCAAATAGAGAAAGCAGTGTAGTATTGAAGTATTTTACTTCACTAAATAACCAAGTATGGGATTTTTATAGGCTAATAGTTTCTAGTTAACGATGATAAATCAAATTTTTAAACTGTAAGTTGTTCAACTATTGATTATGTTCTATAAATGCTGTTAATAAATGGAAAAAACTCTGCATGTACTTGCATGTATATTCACTGCACACTACCTTTTTACCTTTTCTATTTTAATATATTTTAAAATGTAATTTATTCCTGTAATGGCAAGGCTGAATCTTCAGCAGCCATTATTCCAGTCTGGAATATTCAGAAATCATTCTAATATGCCGATTTTCAATATTTAAAACAGTACTGAAAAGTTGTATTGACAACTGTAACATTTTTTTCAGGATTCAATGACGAATAAAATTCAAAAGAAAAGCTACAATTTAAAACAGAAACGCTTTACAAGAATGTGAAGGTCTTTACTGTCACTTTTGATATTACTGATTGCAAACTTTTGAGTGACGGTGTGATACATTATGTGTATAATTCACAGTTTTGGCCTATTTAATGCTAACAATAGCTTTTTAATGTTCAGAGTCTATTAATTACTCATTTTGCCCTCAAAACACAAAAATGTCTATTCAGTGGAGGTACTGTATATGTATCAATATGAGCAATATTAGCCTTGATAGTATAGTATATTCATCAGATCAAAAAAATCAAAGAAATGATATCCCCATTCTTAAAGGACAGCAAAGGTTCATCTGTGCATGTTTGTCTCTTTAGGCACCTTGATTGATGGGTAGTGACCAGACGAGTCCCATCTCGTCACAGCGAGAGACATGTTGGCGGTACAAGAGCAACTGACACATTCAGATCTCAGTCTCTCTCTAGTCCAGCGTCAAGGTCGTTTTATTAACTCAGGCACTGCAAAATATCCCCCTTTCACACTCTGTTAACTCTGTTTCACTTCATCTGTAATTATGCTGCAAAAAATAAGCAAGGGCTATTTGCAGTTTGCTAAATGTGCTAGTAATGTGTCATGACTAAATGCAAAACTAGCTGAAAGAACAACAGACACAAATCACATGTTGCCAAACATCCTCAAATCTAACAACAATAAAAGTGCATATCCTACCCATCTGAAGGTAAAACACCAGCTGTCAAAATCTCCTCTCTCTCTCTCGCTTGGATTTCCTTTACTGGAGGTCACCAAAAATGTGGGCACCGCTTCTATTCCTCTACTATGAATTCCTTTGCCATAGGCTACACACACTCAGGGCATTAAGAGGCAACCAGCACCTCCCAAAGCTGCCGTCTGCTCCATTATCACTGGCACCAGGTAATGTCTCTGCCGTCTGTCCTATCGTGTTGTGTGTTCCTGCTCTGCTGAGGAGGGTGCAGGCAGTGGTTATGGGGAAGTGCTGAGTGTGTGTGTGTGTGTGTGTGTGTGTGTGTGTGTGTGTGTGTGTGTGTTGAGGTTTAAAGGAAGGGAGTGGTGCCTGTGACACAGCTTATTGCTTTCTCTGAATTGAGTGTGATTTAAAGTCAAAGTGAATGCGAAACCGTGCTGGAGATCCTGTGACAAATAATCATATTTTCTCATCATAATGCAACATATGGAATGCTTGTGTATGCAAATGTAATCTAGCCAGAGTTATTATCGTAAACTAAAACCCTTAAAAAAGTTTTCATTGCTTGAAAAAAAAAAACTGAAATAAAATATAAAAAAGTTTGCTAATTGCCAAGGCAGCGTTTCTCATTTTTGTTTAGTTGAGGTACTAAAAAATGTAATAAACTATATAAACTGTCTTTACAGGCATATTTAAAATAAAATAAACTAATAAAAATGACAAAAACCAACAAAATTACTAAAACTTTAACTAAAATTAAAATGAAAAAAATATTTTTTTTATTAACAATAGTATCTCAATATTAACAATAATATCTAGAATTACTAAACATCAGGGCTGAAAAACGATTAATTTGCGATTAATCACATTCAGAATGAAAGTTTGTTTACATACTATGTGTGTATGTACTATGTATATTTATTATGTATATATAAATACACACACATATGTATATTATGAACATATAAAAATGTTAGATTTATTTATAAAGTATTTATATATAATATAAATCATACACAAGTAATCGTTTTGCAGCCCTACTAAACATATTAATGATGAATTATGGAGAAAAAAGACAATTTTTTACTCAATTTTTTACAGACAGTGAGTTATGAATAAATCTTACACAGGTAAGATTGTTAAATCCTCTGTGGATTCATCTAAACCTGACTGTCTCAGTAATGATTTCTAATACAAAAAGAGCGTGAATCGTTTCCATCGCTCTGCGTTCATACAAAGGAGATGACACTGAATATTTCTTTACAATAATGTCCTGCGTCAGTGAAAGAGAAATTTACACGGCCATCCATTCTAGAACGATCCCAGGGCTCAGAACGTGCGGCAGATCAAATGATCAATTTCACTCGCACATGTGGGAAGTTTCACACAAGGACCTTTGTGAGAACTTCAAGGTGCATGTCAAAGTCATTTTTTCTCAATACGTAAGAATGTGGTATGAAATATGAGAAGGGCTGGAGTGGTTTAAATTTGAGCACTCACTGCTCAGAGAAACTTTGATACCATTTCATCTCTTAAAAATTGTTTTATAAAGGATCAAAGACCTGACATGTGGAACTTCCCTTTTTTGAATCACAATGATTCAGAACTGTTCCATCACGTCATTCGTACTAAATTTTATCTTGGTAACCAAAGTTTCAACCAAAATATGGTTGCCATCATTAATATTTGTAACAGCCATACTGAAAAATCAACACTTTGAATGATGGAAAGTTTCTACACCAAATGTTATTTTATCATCATCTTGTCCTGTGGCATGAGAAGCAACCATATATACATATCCATCTAAACAATTTCCAATCATAAACAGATCCCAAACAAGAGATGACCAGAAGGTCTAATTCTCCTTCTCCTGCTGATGAATTCATTTGCAATTTCAAGGTCAGGGCACAACAAAACATCACAATTTGTGTCAGCCATTTAGTTCATGAATAGCAATGAAACAGCATTACATGCAGCCCTTCCGCTACAGTCGCATGAAAGAATGAAAATATTATGGAAAATCGCTGTGAAACATTGCATTTCAATGCAAGCATAAAGTCAAGGAATGATTAGATTGATCACATTACACTGTGAATAAATATTTATGGCGGCTTATAAACATCAGAATTTGTGATTTGATATCTCCAGTGAAAATATCAGAACAGACTGGGACTTTATGACACTTTAACAAAGAAAAAAAACATTAGATGAGAACACTGACCTATATGTTCTGGCACCCCTGGCAAAACGGTTCATTTTCTGTGCCAGTTGAATACATTCTTATAAAAGATAATAGCTTGACATAAACCGATCCCTGTAAAATTCAAGCACAGCAAATGGTTAACAAACTCCTATAAAATGCACATTTTGCAATAAATTCCAAACTAGTTTACTTGAGTTACCTGCTGAGGTGGTCTCAGGCAACATTTGCAAGTATACAAATAGTGTAGCACATCTGGGAGCTGTCGAGAGTAACCTTTACAAGGGGCATTCAGCAGACGTGTAGGGCCATCCATGCATACCAATAGACACGCAACTCAACACTGCTGCTTACCGCTTATACTGATCTAGAACCAGTTTAAAAAAAAAAAAAACATGTATCTTCTATAAAAACATATGGTCTGTAAACATGACCTACATTAGATTCCCAGTTTATTTTGCGTACCTCAACTTTACTCTAAATTTTCCATTAGTTAAGTTGAAAAGCATTTAATCTATGGACCTTCTGCACTGAAAAAATTGTGTAGCTCTGCGGAATGGATTTAAACATGTTAAAATGTGTTAAACAGAACCGAGAGTACTGCATGCTCGGCTGAAAAGCATAATCAAATTACCCAAAATATTCAATAAATGAACATCTGCGGAAATCGGTGGCCACAGAATCTGAGTGGGCCTACTTATTAGTAATGCCTCTTTGCATTTATTAGCAATAATTTGGAGTTTTATAGCAGAGCACTTATGTTGTGTGGACTATCAGCTCTTGTCAGGCTAACAGGAAACAGAAAAAAGGAATGTCAACACCGTGCTTGCTAACCAGGCTCAAATTTTTAACACAATAATTTATAAAAGCTATTTATTCCATCTTTCAATCAGATTTTTTGTCCTAACCCTTAACACTATTTCAGTTTGTAACCATACCCACCGTGGCCCAGAATCTCTCTCCCAATAGTTTATGCATCAGATATGATTCTAATTGTTTAATCACGACACTTCGGTGTGAAGTCAAACAGCTTATTGTCTTCTAGGCCACTGAGTTAAGTCTATACTAATCACGCTAGTACACTTATTTGTCCAACATTTTAAGGGCTCACTATAAGTGAAGGCAGTATAATACATTTTCCAAAGTATTTAGCAAAACATTATAGTTTGTTACAGTCAAAGAATATGAGTTAAACTAAATGCACATCTTTTAGAGAGCTGACTGCACATTGAACTATGGCTTCTTCTGTTCAAAACAAACATAACCTGGTGAGACCACTGTGAAAGCAGATGTGTAAGAATTTCTTAGGCCTCCAGGTCAAATCCCATCCATCCCAGAAACCTTTTACCTGTCTTTACAAGCTTGACTGAAGCTGGGCCACGCTTTTTCTCCCATGTTGACAACATGTTGCCACACTGAAGCCACGGAAGTCTATATTTACATAACTGGGCGTAACACCCCTCTGATGGTAATCGGACGATTTCTCATCAGGCTTGTATTCAGTGGAAGAAAAGAACTATGCGTTTCAAATTAATGAGAAGTCAATGAACGGGAAAGCAATAATTAAACGCTGTGCCCTTAAGGTAATAATACCATGATTTGTCATGACACGAAGCTAAAGAAAGAAGAAACAGAAAGAAAGGGAGTATTAACATAGTGTGAGCACAATATCTTATTACATAATGCTTTTCTATAATTGTTGTTCTGGAGGGTCTGCAGAAAACTTGAGAGAGAAAAAAAATGACAAAATGTACTTTAATAGCAAGAAATACAAAAAAGCATTTAAATGATAGTGTATTATATATATATATATATATATATATATATATATATATATATATATATATATATATATATATATAAGTTCTTCTTTTCCCCCTCTCCACTGCTACCCCATATTATTTTACAACGTTTAGGCTTAAGACAAATTGACTAATAATTTCAAATCCAATTATTTGGTACTGAAAGCAACATTTTCACACAGATTTACACAATATTTAAATAATTTATACACTAAAATATACCGCAGCCTTTTCATTTGATAGTTGTTGACAAAATACCCATGCTTCCATGTGATGGAAACTCCAGCAACTATAACCTCTTTATGTGGCAAGTAATTGTTTATGTGAAGTTTCTTGGGTATAGTGTATCAGGGGATCTTACGATAAGCTTGGATGATGTGGCCTGTCAGAAATGACGTAACCAGCAAGCCGCAGAACTGCTTCTGTCCGTCCCTCCCTTCCCTCTAGCTGCCTAGAGTCTGTTTCTTTAACTTCACATGTAAAGCCGCACATGCTGGCACATGCACACATACACACACACACATACACACACCCTACAGTCAAACATCTGCAGTGCTAACACTGCAACTCCGTCCCCGCCTCATCCCATAAAGCAGCTTTCAGTTTCGTGCTCCTAAACAGTGATGTGTTTCCATCGGACACACAGAGGCCTTTCCTTTAAAACCCACTTTTGAAATCTTTTGAAAAGAGCTTGGCACAAATGCCTCGTTGTTTTTCATATCTAAGGAGAAATGAAAGCTGATGTGTGTAATTTTGAAACTAGTGGTGGGGTTTTTGGTTATTCTGAAAGTGATTTAGTATCTTTCAAGTATTTGTAAAATGAGTTCTTGATTATTGCAGCTCAGAGAGGAAGCAAGGTCACTTCCAAAAGTCATTCAACTGTTTTCAAAGACTTAGCCAAAGATGCAGTTCCAGTGAAATGTCACTCTCTTGTAAAGAACGAAGCTTCCTCCATATGGCTTTTGCTCCTGTTGAAAGATAGCCAGGTGGCGATTAACAAGTCCTGCAAACCTCAAACCCAAACAAGCCTTCATCATCCTACACCTTGTTGTTACGACAAACACTGGCGCTGCATTCTCCTCCTCCGGATTCCTGAGAACTTTTTTTTCTGAAGCAGACTCAGTTAAGTGAAGCCAAGTGGCAATTATCACACAGCCTGCTGCAGATTGACTGAACACACCGCAACAAATTACAAATGATCTTGACATCGTCTACAAACATGGCGCTTTGCTACGTAACAAAAAGTATGTTTAAGGGCTGTTTACTTGAAGTGGACAGCAAGAGTGAATCTGCAGCATCCAAACAATGTGCTGTTGTTCAGATTCTAGAGATCAATATCAAGATTTGAATTTTTGTACTAAAATAGCAGGGTGAAACGCATAACAGTGCTGCTAAAATTGTTATATAAATCAAACAAACAATTTTCCAGCAGCAGTCATCTAGAGTTTGTGATTATCATGGAATGCTTTGCATGGATATGGAGAGTGAATCACTACACCAGAGCTTACTAGACAGGTGGCTTCAATAAGCACTACAGCAAAAATAGATCACACCACTGAGCCTCCAAAAGCAGAAACACTCCGGGATGAATTCACTAAACAGCTGCACTACTTTTGTGAGCTGTGTTTCAGTGCTATGCACTAACCACCCACAATTCAGTCTGACCGGATGCTAAACACACTAATTAAGTATTTACATCAAGTCTGATTTACATCAAGCATGAGAGACCTCTTTCTACCGCTGCTTAATTAGGAGTTGGGTATCTGGGTATTTTTGAGAACACTGTGCAATGTAGGACTCAACAGTGCAGATTTTTATTATTATTCTTTGTTATTAATTTTTAATTCAGATTTATACTTGCACCCAATGTTTTTTTTCTGGACCTAACACACACACACAAAATACATGTAAATTAAATTAAATTTAAATGTTAGACTGAAAATCCTTTTATATGATAATTTTTACATTTATTATTTAATATTTTTTAGATTGTTCAATAATATAAAATATTTATTATTATACTGTTTTATTTTCCACACATATAAAATACATTTTTCTTTCAAAAAAAAAAAAAAAAATGCAATGGCAAACCATTCAACCCATTCTAATTGATGGTGCTTGTTGAGCTAGGGACAAATCACTAAGAATGGTTCCACAGTTTCCTCAAAAATATTAAGTAGCACAACTGTTTTCAACATTTATTATAATAGGAAATGTTTCTTGAGCATCAAATCAGCAAATTAGAATGAATTCTGAAGGAGCATGTGACATTGAAAACTGGAGTAATGGATACTAATGTAATGGATTACATTATAAAAATATTTAAATAGAAAACAGTTCTTTTAATTTTACAATATTACCGTTTTTACTGTATTTCTGATTAAATAATGGTAGCTTTAGTGAGCATAAGAGACTTCTTTCAAAACAATTTCCTTATTGCCATATTTTCTTATAGCCCAGAATCCGGTCATGGGTCATAACCAAAAAAACTAAACAAACAGAACTGATCAATAAGAAATCAAAAGATCAAATTCTTCCAGTTCTTCATCATTCATGGAAAATATATCATACCTGGTCTCTCATTCTCTACGCTCTGTCCTCAGAGGCTCCCTACACGACACAATGACGCAGCAGATTCGGATGAGAAGGTACATACCCCCTGCTTATTACTGCATCAGCCTAGCTTTGCAATATTTCATGGCCAATGACTAGATCTTATGTCCTGAATACTAATTTAAAGACAACTCCTGCAGTAACTCAAACACAGGGCAAATTCGGGTGCACCAAACACTCCTCGGGCCCCATGAAATGCAATGATAATCAAAAATTTAACATTTATTTGGAGCTAAGAGGAAAGAACCGGTTTGATATCTCATCTGCTGACAGAGGACAGAGCTGAATCTTAATTTGCTTGACCTCAATTTTCAAAGTTATTTATATATTTAAGCCAGTTATTTAAAGCACAAAGACAGCTGGGGTGTCAGCCATCACAAGGTGCCAAAAATGCATTCATTTAAATAATATTTGCACAATGCAAATTGGATAACAGCTGCAGAATATAAGGCTTTGAGACCTTTAAGCAGTTCGTTTAACGACATAGTCCATTTTTATAAAGTTATTATTTGCCACTCACAGTGCTTTAAGATTAGAACCAGCTTTCCATATGATGTTTAACAACGTAATGGCTGGCGACATATGTGATATGGTTTTATCTGCGGATCAGCGATCATAATCTGGAATAACAGTGCCCTGTTTCCGAGAATCACATGTCAGCCAACCTGAAACCAACACACCCAATCTGATAGCGACCATCGCTGTCACATTCCCGCATTCACATCACACGGCCAAACACACCAGCGATCCCCTAGACACAGCTGGAGCTGTTTGACAGAAACAGACTTGTTTTGTTATGGCCCTGTGAATCCCTTGAGGAAAGCAGCCATAATAATGGCAAGATCGCACATGGGAGACTCAAACCCCAATGTCAAACTCACATTGGGGTTTGCGCCCGAAGAGATCACTCAGATCACATGACTGTCAGGATATGTTCAGCCCAACAGCACAGTGACAGCAGAAACTGGGACCTTTAGTTTCATACCATCATAACGCTGTGTGATTTGTCCTTGTTTTCTAGTAGATGTGTGTTGTGCGACAGCAGCGAAGATGACTGTGTAACCCTAGGAAGAGGTCTGAAATATTCTTGATGAGTCATGCAGGGTTGGATGACTATACAAATGCACAGCTGTTATTAATGTCACAGAAGAACAGACATATTTTGGGCTGTTTGTGCTTAGGCACAAATATAGGCATAACTGGCATGGATATTAAAAGGGATAGTTCACCCAAAAATTTTAATTCGGTCATCATTAACTCAACTACTATATGTAGCTCCAAACCTTCATGGCTTAACTTCTTCTGTGGAACATAATAGAAGTCATTCTGAAAAATGGTCGAACTGTTTTTGTCTATATACCGAAAGTCAAAAGGGTCCAAAAACACAGGGATAAACAACAAACAGAACAAAACAAAATCATAGCAAAACAAAACGAAAAACAGAACAGAAAAGAACAAAACAAAACAGCAATCCAAACCAAACCAAACCAAACAAAACAAAGCAAAACAAAAACAAAACACAGAACAAAAAAACAAAACAAAAAACAAAACAAACAACAAAACAAAACAAAACAGGAAAGTCAAGTCATACAGGTTTGGAATTACATTCTATAAATGATGACAGAATTTTAATTTTTGGGTCAAATATCCCATTATATGCCCTCAATTCAAGCTAATATAAATGATTTCGAACTAACTGTTATCGATAGCAGTATTAATATCAATATTTTAATGTTATGGCCAGTAACCCAAAACTAAAATAATCATTTAAAATGTTACAAGTGATTTTATGCATCACAATGTTATAATGTACAGTATGAAAAATAATTTTTTTATCTACATCATAAAACAGGGAAAATTAACATTTAAAATTAAACAATCGACTGACACAATAAAAAGACACAAATCTGTAATATCAACAGATTTGGTATCGATATATATGGGGCATCCCAACTACATAATATATGAAAGCAGAGCATATGTTGAAAATATGAATGGTTCAACCCCACGTTCACATATTACATGTGCTAAACTTGGAATCTAATTACATCAGCAGATCCAAAGATAGTTCAGCTGAAACTCATATGAATGCAAAAACACCACCAGCTCAGATGAATCTTGCTCCACAAAGAATGATTATTGCTGCATTATCTGATACCAAGCGGCTTAATGCTGCATAATCTTCCCCCAAACTAAAAAAAATCCACTGCCCAAGGACACCACAGGAGCCAAAACACTCCTTGGATCACACCAGAAGACACCGGGGGCACAATAAAAGCAGAAAAAAAAAAACAGGCTGGCATCAGGATATGGATGCACAAAACACGTCTTGCTATACATAAATATAAAACAAGAAGGAACCTCTAGCGCAAGGATGTATTTTTTCCATTTACTCTTGCATTTAATTCCTTTAATGGTTGTCGGGAAGCCAATCTACGTGAAATGTGTTTGCGTCAGCTGTTTCTGCTTCAATGTCACCATCCTAATGGACAAACATAATAAACAAGCAGATCAATGCTCGCTACCCAGAGCTCCATCAGTAAAGTTATATAAAGAAATGTAAAGTCAAACTCTGGAGGTCATCAGAGATTTCAGATATCATGCAAAATTTTATGTAGTCAGTTTGGCTTGTGTCCTCCAGCTAGTCCGCATCAGTCAGAATGACATCAGACTACGGAAGAGAGCGAGAACGAGCAAAAGCGAGAGAAACATAGCTGCATGCCT
Organism: Tor tambroides; assembly: GCA_021397915.2. Classification (NCBI taxonomy): domain Eukaryota; kingdom Metazoa; phylum Chordata; class Actinopteri; order Cypriniformes; family Cyprinidae; genus Tor; species Tor tambroides. Next base: position 16,960 of record JAFVLL020038411.1, on the reverse strand, counting down.
CAACAGCTGCTGCAGTCATCGTTGCCAGACACCTGCATGCTGCTCAGGCAGCCGCACACACACATACACACACATAGACACACACACACACACGTACCTCTCACTCCATCCCGAGACTGGCTGGCCACAAATAACATGCAGCGTCCGGAGGTCTGCTCTCTAACTTAAGCTGTGGAGGATAAACTCAGTCGCCCCTGAGCACCAAAAGCCTGCAGTGTTGCAACGGCCAGATCTCCTCTCACCTAGCATGACGATGCACTCCACCGGGCCATCTGCTTCCCTCCTTTCCCCCAGCCTCCTGTCCCTCGAACACCCTCTCGTTTTCTCTGTCTCTCCACGTCACTCTCTCTATGCTCCTCTCAACTCAACCCCTCCCCCTGCACTCATCCCTCTCTTCCCTCCCTCTCGCCCTCTCTGTCTTTCTCCTCCTGTGTGGTTTCTGTTGAAGGTGGCATCTCGGTGCTCTTGCCCCACGCAAAGGGGGCTGTGTTCTGTTCCTCTTTTTTATTTTTTCCCATGCTGCAAGGTCACAGTTTTTTTACAGTTAAAAAAGGGGTTGGACAGAATGAAAAACAGAGACAAAAAAGGTAACTGAGAAGGAGAAAGAGAGAAAACAAGCAAAAAAAAAAAAAAAAATGCTTTAATGCAACCAGAGGCCAGCTGCATAAAATGCTTATAGTCTTAGAAAGTTAGTCATCATTTTGTTTTTCTTTAAGATTTGTAATAACTTTTTTATTCAGTTACATAAAAACATAGATTGGTCTATGTTGAATGTGAAAAATAAGACAGACTGTGCCTTGGTTAACTGCTAATAAGTCAGATTAATTCTTAATGGGATAGTTAATTCAAAAATGAAAATTCTGTCATTAATTACTCTCCCTCATGTCGTTCTATACCTGGAAGACTATTCGTTTTCGGAACACAAATTAAGATCTTTTTGATGAAATCCGAGGGCTTTCTGACCACGCATACACAGCAAGGCAACTGACAAGGGCCAGAAAGGTAGTAAGGACATCGTTAAAATAGTCCATGTGATATCACTGGTTTATCCATAATGTTATGAAGCTATAATCCTCGCCTGAATGCATAGCGAAGACTGACACAGAAGAAATTGTTGAATGAAGTCGTTATTTTTGTTTTCTTTGCCCCCGAAAAGTATTCTTGTAGCTTCATAAAATTAAGGTTGAACCACTGATGTCAAATGGGCTATTTTAACGATGTCCTTGCTACCTTTCTGGGTCTTGAACGTGGTAGTTTCATTGGTGTCCATGCAGGGTAAGAAAGCTCTCGGATTTCATTAAAAATATCTTAATTTGTGTTCTGAAGATGAACAAAGGTCTTATGGATTTGGAACAACATAATTAATGACAAAATTTTAATTTTTGGGTGAACTATCCCTTTAAGACACAGCATTAACATAGATGCTAAGTTGATGCACAAAACAAAACAAAACACACAAAACAAGAGTCACATTAAACAAACAAACAAAAATAAATACTACAATTCATTTTATTCATTTTTTTTTATAGAAAGACATTTAAAGCTTATATTATTTCATAACATATTATATAATTGCTTTGCCACTACAGTGAATTCTCCTGCTTTCACAGTATGAACTGAATTCGATAAAGAACTTCTCGATCATTAATGAAGTATGTTCTGTAGGCATGCAGGTGTGTCTAAATGCCTTTCCAGACATACTTTGGTCACCTGGTTGGCACAGACATTTGACCCTGTGTGTTTTTTTGACCTGTGATATACTAACAATAACCATATCTATTTTGTTTTAATACTTGTCTTATTACCAGCTATTCTGAGCTAAATCCCACTCATGGTTATCTGCTCTTCATATGTGGATCACGGTGAATAAGTGTTGCTGACTTACTGTTGCACCTTCAGACGGCAGCTGGCATGAAGTGGCATCAATCTCCTGTCCACGTTCCTGAAAAGCAAATGTCTCAAGGCTGACCTTGGCTCACACCAGCGAGAGATCCGAACCACAAAGAGCGTTCACGGAATCCGTATGAGTGTCAGGACCTCAAGTTTTGTGTACGTGCTAATCTAAGTCCAATACAATCTGTCTTTCACTGTATAGGAAGGATTTAACTTTAATGGGATTGCAAGCTGAATCCGGCAGGTGGTGTCCACGATTAGCTCATGTTCGGCTTTCGCCTTTAAAAATGGCAGAGCGTTGCACAACAGACACACAGAGGCTCAGTCATCTGTGGCGGCACCAACCCCCCTCATTACCCACTTCACAAATTTTGTGACTTAAGTGGAGTGGCACCTGCCTACCACTGGAGCCAAAACAGTCGTCAGATAATTGCTTAGAAATTCCTGGTAAAACAACGACTGCTGCAAACTTTAAGTAATCATCGGTGTGTCTGCTGAAACTGATCTAGGTGGACAGCTGCCAAACTCTGCAAGGGTCAAACAGCTCACTCTCAGTATATTCCAAATCAAATGAGAACATACCCTAGAAAAAAGTACTGTATTTAAAATACATTTATTTCATACTAAGTATAGTTCAAATCTGTTAACATATTTACTGACATATCGCTCCAGACATACTGATACAAAATTATAATTGAACTATATTTGGAGTACTACTTGTGCACCATGCACATTTCTTAATATTAATATTAAAAGCCTAAATTGTGTATTAATACCACTATTGATGAGGATTGTATGATCTTTGAATAATATTGGCCTTTAAATGCAGTAAGCACAAAATTAGTTGTTCTGATTTAGCAGACTTAATGTATACCAGTTTAGGTAGTATACTAAAGCCTCTTTCACACAGAAATTCCGGAAAATACACGGATAATGTGTCCCGTGATTTGTCCTGGGATCGTTTGATTGCGGTTCATTCACACTGCCAGTAATGTATTTTTTTATGTTTTAAATAGGGCTGTCAAGTGATTATTTAAAAATAAAATCTATTTACATAATATGCCGATTAATCAATCAAATTAATCTCAAATTAATGAGATTAATTAACATGCACATCATGTGCCGATTAAAGATATAGTTATTATTAAAGTTAGTTAAATAGTGTTATTGTGTACATTTACAAAAAAAAAACAAACAAAAAAAACACTGGATATTACAAAAAAGTAGCTGAAATATAAGTAGCTTTAGAAAGAAAGATTTTAATTCAACATACAAAAATACAAATAAATAGGCTAATGAAATTATTTTAAAAAAGAAACTATACTCTAAATATAAAACTAAACGCGCCAGTAGGTGGTGGCAAATCCCTGTCTTAAGTGAGTCATTCAGTCATTCATGGATTCCTTCAAATGGCTGATTCATTCAGAAATGATGCAAGTGACTGCCTTTATGAATGGTTCACTGAATCATTGATTCACTTGATTCGTTTAAAAACGTGGATTCATTAAGGAAACACCACTGTGTGTTGATCAAAGAAGCACAATGGTTCTCCTAGAGATTTATTTTAATTATTGAAATTACTGACAATGTGTCTAAAATGTAATTATTCACACCTTTACCTTATCTTCATTTTTAGGTAAAAACTTTTATGTAACCTATTTTTGTCTTTCTACCAGCCAATGATGATTCTGAAAGAAAACAAGCAGTGTTTGTAATAGTAACACATGCAACTTTCATGCTGACAGAACCGCGTGCTTGTATTTCTGCGGTGCTGTTAATGTTATGGTTATTTTAGCAAACAGTTTGCTCCGTAAATTCAGTTCAACAGCATTAAATTGAAGAGGGTAAACTTGAATCTACACATGCATTTTAGGTGTTCTTGCTCTGCCCAAGCAATAAACGCACGTCTTTGAATGAGCGCTGAAGCGTATTCTTCACCCGCTCATGTAATGCCAATACGACCCATTTCAGGGGCTGCCAAATTTACATATTAAAATCAGTCAGGGCTATAGAAATGCATATTAATATCTACAAGTAAATCTCCATATTATGCGTAGGCTAGCCTTTCTATCTGACCCCCCTACATCTAGTTTTGACGTCCATCAGGGGGAATAAAGCCTTCTTTAGGAGGGTCAGACTCCCCCCAACCCCCCCACCCAATATATATATATATATATATATATATATATATCCTATTAAAAAGTGGTAAAAAATAAAATAAAATCACAAGATTATTTCATTGTATTGCATTGACAGAGCTATTTTTATCAAGAGAATAAGAAAAAGGTGCTGTTTTGCAGGAAAAAAAATTGTCCAATATGCTGTATTTTCTAGAAAATATTTTAATTTCCTTTTACAATTTTAGCACCATGTCAATACAAAAGCCAATTACTTTATACATGAAAATATTTATATTTTAGGAAGTGTATCCTTGCAAAGGGATCATCATCATCAAAAAGTTACCTCTGATCTATGTATCTTCATCAATGCTTTGCATTGAACAACCTGCATCAGTCGACCACCTTTCAAATGAATGTCTAAATATAGTCTGTTATGAGAATTTACACTGTCAATCAGCATAACTGACATTTGTGCCTTTGCCAGAGTAATGGAGAAAAATGTCCTTATGGGGTAAAAGACTCTCCTGGGACAACCATGCACATGCACAAATAAGGAGCAGCTGGAGGGGAGTACAGGAACTCGAAAACGCTAGACCCTTCAATCCACAGACTGCTGTGCTCCTCCTATTTCTGTTTTATCTCTCACAACTGACCACCTGGGACTGCTGTGAGCATCGACTCAAACACCCGCCCTATCACGCACACTCATCAGCTAATGAAGCCTGGCCATTAATACGTGAGCAGAGCTATAATACAGGATGATCTTAATGATAAGAGCAAGACAACAGCAGAGCAGCAGAACTGGATGCTATGAACAAACTAGTTTTTTTTTTTCTTCGGTAACTTTCAAATGGTTTAGTAAAGGTTTAGACAGAAAGAGAGAACACTAACGAGTGTAAAGAGGCTAGTCATTAATCTGCTGAAAGCTAGACAGATTATGACATCACCACCAACGTCCAATCCACTGCCTGAATCCTATTGATTCACACAGTACAGAACACATACATTTACACAGCAAAAAGTACAATAATAATGCCAAAATCTATTTTTTTTACTGAGTAAAACCTCTAGACGTTAATGCCTCATCTTTGCTGGTTGAGGGACTCACAAATAGGTCTTTGCACAGAGCTTGCAGAAATAACACAAATACGCCTAAGGTTTTTGTTTTCTTTGAGCACCAAACTCAAAGAACATTAAACTGTGTGCTACTGACTCCCTCAGTTGAGCTGAATGTTCAGGGAGAATGTATAAAAAATATAAGGCTACACTTAGACCTTTTGGCTTTTTTAAACATATGGTTCAGAATAACTCAATTTTAGCTAAACCTGCAACCCTATTTTATTGTATTTTTATTCCAAATCTTGGTAATAGGTTTGTAAAAATGCATAAATAGGAAATGCTCATATGAAATGAACAGAAAATAAACGGCTCATATAATATTTAATCCAAACCGGCAACCTTATTTTATTTTATTCCAAATTTTGGTAGGGATGTAAAAATACAAAGATATATATAGAAAATGCTCATATAAAATGCACAGAAAATAATGGGCTCATATAATATTTAGTTTGACCCTCTGAGGTTGACAAACAACATTTTTAAAGGTTAAAGAAAATCAGTTTTCTTTTTTCCACAAAAAAAAGTTCTCTTAATCACAATAATTATACATAATATTGAACTTATGCAGTTCATGATAGTACTATTAATAAAACATAACTTTTTCTCTGATCATCATGGATACATGAAACTTGCAAAGAAAAAAAAAACAGCAGCAATGCGCCATAACATGTTTCACTGCCTAAAAAAGTACATTAAATTTCCTTGGAAAGGAAAGATGCTGTGTGAGTGGCTGGAATGGCCTCATCCTGCGTTTTATCCCATCAGATGTCATGACCCCAGTGTGAACGGGAGGAGGGTAACAGTGTTTGTGTTTTGATGAGCAACGCATAGTTTGTGACCTCAGGAGGTCAGGAGGAGGTGTGTGTGAGTGAGTCACGGATGGCCAAGCAGCCATACATGGAGTGTTTTGGTATTCCTCAGCACCTGTTTGGCACCCGACTGCAGACGCAGGCAAGCGAACAGACATAACAATCCATTCTAGCAGTATTGAGCTCACAAAGCTACTCTGGAAATATGCAGTGGAGAGGGAATTGACATCATTGACTTGTCACATTTTATTACCAGAATGCCACATTCACCTCCAGTTTGGCCTGTAGGGGGAACCATCGCACAATCTACATGTCTGATCATGACAATGGGAAGAATATCACCATTATTCTTTGTATTTAGCTCTTAGAGAATCTATGGAAAGACAGAAATCTGAAAATTAAACTCACTGATTGGATGATTGCTAATGAACATATGCAAATCCACCAGACGCTATAATTTATAAAATATTAAACGACCGATCTTGTCACATGAGATTATTATTAAGTCTATACAGGAAGATTTTTCAAAAAGAAGTTTTAATGTATATGAATGTCACAGATCTTCTGAGATGAACTGGCATGTTGCAGTGGCATTACCCCTGCAGCCAATTAACACAAGCTAGGAGAGACTATACTCAACTGTGATTGGCTGAGGGCACTCAGGGGATCTCATTACAGCATAGTAGTGCAACTCTTCACTGGAACAGCCTCTTGACGGCAGTTTGATCACTGGCTCAAAGAGCGCCAGCATGGATGCGACCACAACTCCAGTATTTTTTTTCAACCAAAGCGTCACAGTTCTTCATGTTCTATACTGTTTTATATCCAGAAAGAACTAGCAAGGTAACAGATACAGCTGATGTGATGAGCTAGCCTGATTGCAGTCGGCACTTCAGTGATGAACACGCCCCTAACTGTCAGTATTACACTTTGACAGAAAATCCTGCACCGGATATTAAAGGAACACTCCACTTTTTTTTGGAAATAGGCTCACTTTACAACTCCCATAGAGTTAAACAGTTGAGTTTTACTGTTTTTGAATCCATTCAGCCGATCTCCGGGTCTGGCGGTAGCACTTTTAGCTTAGCTTAGCATAGATCGTTGAATCGGATTAGACCATTACCATTTGGTCGTCAAAAATGACCAAAGAGTCTCAATAATTTTCCTATTTAAAGCTTGACTCTTCTGTAGTTACATCGTGTACTAAGACTGACGGAAATTGAAAAGTTGCGATTTTCTAGGCCGATATGGCTAGGAACTATACTCTCATTCCGGCGTAATAATCAAGGAACTTTGCTGCCGCACCATGGGTGCAGCAGGCGCAATGATATTACGCAGCGCTTAAAAGTAGTTCACAGCTAGGTAACTAGTTATGATATAGCTGGGGACTACTTTCAGGCGCTGCGTAATATCATTGCGTGATTCTTTATAAAGTCTGACATTTATAATAATAATAATAATAATAATCAGAAAAATCTGTTTTTGGAAACAGAACTATTGTACCTTCAGAGAAAATATGCACAAAATCAATAAAATAAATAAAAATGTTTTTAATGCATCTTTTTTGCTTTTACTGGCTTTTACTGTCATTTCAATCTATTTAGTTTTCTTTTTTGTTCATACAGGAATAATATATTAGATTTAGTGCTGTCACATGATTAATCGCGATTAATCGCATTCAAAATATGAAAGAGTTTTTGTTTATATATGTGTGTACTGTGTGTATATATATATATATATATATATATATACACACACACACAGCACATATTTTGAAAATATTTACATGTATATATTTATATTCATATAATTTATATCATATATAAATATATTTAATATATAACATTTTTCTTAAATATATACATGCATGTGTGTGTATTTATATATACATAATAAATATGCACAGTACACACACACACATATATTATGTAAACAAAAACTTTTATTTTGGATGCGATTAATCGCGATTAATCATTTGACAGCACCAATTAGATTATTAATATTAATACAACAAATCAAAATTATGATAAGAATAACAAACAGCAATGAAGAATGGGCTACAAATATATATTGATTTTAAAGGATAGTTCACCCAAAAATGAACATTACCCCATGATTTACTCACCCTCAAGCCATCCAGTTCAGATGGCCTTCATTAACCCCCCGGAGCCATGTGGAACACTTTTTATGATGTATGGATGCAGTTTTTTTGGGCTTCAAAATCATAAACCCTATTCACTGCCATTATAAGGCTTGGAAGAGCCAGGACTTTTTTAATATAACTGCGATTGTCTTCATCTGAAAGAAGAAAGTCACATACACCTAGGATGGCTTGAGGGTAATTTTCATTTCTGAGTGAACAACTGTATCCCTTTCATTTTCTTTTTTGTTTATACAGGAACCTATCATTTATATATGTTATTATTAATATTAACAGATTCATAATTTTATAATAATTATAATAAATTAATAATAATAAAGAATGTGCTAAAAATATAAATTAATTTAACATACATAAGTATCCATTCTAAATATATCTTGCAATTACATTACATATTCATATTTTGCATCAATTTTTTATGCAAGCACTTTCTGACATCAAAGTGAAAAACAAACTTCTGCAAACCATTCTGGAAATTTTATTGTTGCCAGATTGCTAACACAGAAAGCCTGTGGAGTGATGTCATGGTAATGACAGTCCCGTGAGAGAGGCAGGGGTGCAGTTTGGGGGTCCCGGCTGATTTACGCACATGCTTTCTGTGAAATGTGGTCGGAAAAAAAGAAGCACTGTACACATAAAACACATACTGTATAAATACACTAGACAGACAGATAGACGCTTGCATGCATGAAGAACAATCCTAAAAAAAAAAAAAAACCTCCATCTGAAGGCTGGTCTATTATCACAGAGCCGAATGGATCCGTGACTGTGTGCAGAATGATGAGCTTTATAATCCAGACAGATATATAAAGCTCTATAACACAAACAGAATGAAGCTTGGTAAACAAAGCCTTTACCTGAGCTTTAGCTACAGGCTACGGCCTGGAGAAGATCCAATGTCTGCAACTATAGAGAGTGTGTGTGTGCGTGTGTTTACACCACACCATGTAGCGAGAACCGGATTTAATGACTGTTTACAGGCCGCAATGACGTGTGTTCCACACATACACAGCTGTCAGTGCAGTAACTGCCTCTTCACTGTGTGTTCACATGCTTCGACTAATTTAAAGGGAAGACAGGACTTGTGTGCATCCTGCTGGGATGCTTGCCATAGTGAAATGGGGGAAGGGAGACGTCCGTATGTCAGGCTACACTCTGATGCCATATGGGGACGATGCCCAAGGACCGAGTGTGTTTTTATTCAATAAAAGCCTTTGTGCACATTTAAAGGGATAGTTGTTCATCCAAAAATGAAAATTCTGCTGTCAAAGTTATTTTTAACTAAGGTTCATCATGTTCAAGGGCTGTGAAGCTCCAAAAAGGACCAAAAATATTACAAAAGAACCATAAAAATAGTCTCCTGTGCTATATTCTGAGACTTCAAAAATGTATTTATTGAATATTGACTTAAATTTTGGTGTGCTTTCACACAAATCTATCTAGGGCTTTAAAAAACTATAATGAATGAGTGGAGCTTGACAGCTTCACAATAAACTTTGTGAACTCCCCCTTTATCTATCAGCCTTATGTTCTGGAGTTTTCCAGTGTTTAACTGCTGAAAGCATATCAGACATTTCCAGGTTTGCTCATCTGTAGCGCTCCTGGCTTCAGAGAACTGTGCAATGACAGCAGAATTAAAAAGCCTCTTCAAATAAAGCACATGCTTACTTTCATATTCTTGTATTCTCAACGCACAATTTTGTCTGTTTCAGGCGTTTACCAAGTACTTATCTAAGTTTAACAAAGATTTGTGATGGATGGTGTCTGGGAGCAAAGTATTTGGCCAAAAACACCTCTGGGACTCTTACACCCTCTGATATCTCCCTACGCCTGCCTTATCCATTACCAACCATTATCACTCCACATGAATGAATAATCTGCGATGAATTTCTAATGTCCCGTTTCTCTGTGACGCCATCACACCATTTATCATTCACAGTGTCTAGTGAAGCTGGACTGCTAGGTGATAGCACTATATGGAAATGGACTGAGTTAAATGGACATGCAGAGGACGGATGGGCCAGTAAACAATGCATGAGCACACAGCCTGACATCGCCATCTTTCCTCTGTCGGCCCATTAAAAACAGCTCAGATGCACAAACCTGCTTTGCATTATGGACAAAAAGAAGACAGATTGACAGAGGACCACTTATTGGGAAAATAGCTGCCATTTCATCATCAGAATCAGCAGAAGACCACCACCTGCCCACCTTCAGCAAACCTCATTTCAAAGAATTAAAAAAATGACAAATTTACCTATCACTCATTTTTCATACTGTACATTTTAATGTACACTATATAAAACATAGATATTCATTTTGAGATTTGCTAAAGTTACAGGCATTTTAAAGATTACCTTTAAATTATGGAAAAGATAATCTAAATGCAAAACTGAGCAGCACAACTAAATTTCCGACATCGACTGATACACTCAAAAAAAAGATTCTCCAACACTGTTCAGTTTATTTTAAAAAATCATTTTCATTTAACACAATTATGTTAGGTTTCCCATTTATACCTTATCTGATCTTTTCAAAATGACCAAATATCTATCCAGACTTCACTGCAAAACTGTGAACAAGCAATATAAAACCCAGACCCCCACAAAAATGTCAAAAAGAGCTCAATTATTCCCCAGCACCTCCAGCGAGATCTTTATATAGATCTTCTCGGTCTACAGAGTGAAGCAGCCTGGATTACAAAGAGAGAGCGGCTGGAAGCAGAAGGGTAATGAGTGACAAGCATGCATCAGCAAAAAGACAGAGCTGCCTAATTACGGCTTATACCTCCAGCTCTGGCTCTGCTTAAACACAGGAGCGGATGGAAGCAGGCATTGAAAGAATGTGAGGTACGCTTCACTTCGTGTTCCCTGGATATTACTTTATCTCAGACATTTTGAGTGGCAGTTGAAAAGCATCTCCTGAAATGAATAATTTTGATTCAACCCCAAAAAAGCAAAGATTGTACACTTTGTTCCAGAGTCTTTCATCATCAGTTTTTCATTCGTTACATCTGAAGAGGGCGAGAGAAAAACGAACAGCCCGTCTCAGCTGAGGGAAGGCATCGTTTTAGTTTCCGCTGAAGGGATTTCCTTTTTCTCTCTCTGTCTCTTTCTTTCCAGTAGATTGAAATCCTCTCCTTCCAGTCTCTCATGCATAATTATGTTCACCACAAAGGATGAGACTTTTAAATGGGCAGGAATTGCAGATGAGGCTGGATTGATTGGTTGCCTGCATGAGGTAATTGATCTGGAGTTTCTCTCATATTAGTCCTGCATCGTTTGCTAGATTCCTCCCCTGAATAGGACAATACATTTTTAATGATCGTTTTTCAATAATTAAGAAATATCAAGAATAATGTCAATTACTAACCTATTTTCTAGTTATCAAAATAGGCTCTTTTTTCATCTTAAAAGAGTCCTCGCTCTTAACTTAAAAATACACAATAAATCAGGCCAGTTTGAAAATGGCAAAATGAAACTGAATAACAGCAAGTCTCAAAAATTTGAACTCGCTTGAGATGAATCAGAAAATCAATATAGTTCTCAAAAGCAGCATAAAATAGGACCTTTCCACAAACCACAGTTTGTTTGCGGTGAGACAATATAATTGTCAAATATGTTTGGTCTCGGCACATCTATCTTTGAAGAGGAAGAATAGCCAAAGCATGTCTCCCTGGTTCTCTAATATCATTCAAACAGTCCACCCCACTATAAAAGTGCCCTAAATTTGTCCGGCCTCAAGAGTGGCTTTCAAAAGAGCATTGCACAAGAGTAAAAGAGCTACAGAAAAGCTCTCACTGACTTAAATCAATACGTCAGAGGAGAAGAACCATAAAGAAAGTTAAGAGTGATCAACAAACTGACTTTACTCTGTTTGTAAAATGACAGTGAACATGACCTCCAGACAACCTTTTTCATATCTAATAACAGTCTTTTACCACATAAATCGAAGTCCCAAATGTTATGAACATCAAGACGATGAATAATTGCTTGAGGGTGTTGTAAATGATGATAGAACATTCGTTTTTGGGCATACAATCCCTTTAATTGTGTGCTTTTAGAGTATTTGGCTATTCCAAGTCTTTCCACCCTGCTATTTGCACTCTTTATTATTATTCTCACGAACAGAAGTTGTGGAACATCTGTGGACAAAAAGACTATGGAAACAGTTTCATGTTTGGGTTGAGAGTAAAATAGCCAAATATTTCCGACCACGTCACTCAGTCTAACATTTTCTTCCACTTTAAAATGGGAAAAAGTCAGTCTCATCTTTCCTCTCTAAAAGCTTCCTCTTTAGTGGCTATCGTGCCGCCCCTAGCTGTTTTACAAGGGTAATCATGTTTATATGAATTACATAAAGGCATGCAGGCGTGCACAGCTCTGTCAATGGAACTGAAATCCACCAATTCGTTTGCTGTCTCCTTTGAAAAAAAGAGTCCTTCATATTGAGCTTTTTTGAAAAATAGAAAAAAGGCAGAAAACTCCCATTGAAATGTCACTGAGAGTTTCCCATGGTGAAAATAACAATCTTTCCAATAACACGCAGGGGACACAGTGGTCCTTGAAAATTATATAGTGAGATACAAAAGTGGTCTGAAAGGGAAAAACGGCTATCATGGCAAAAACGGGCTGAAAAACTAAGTAAAGATCTTTGATGTTTGCAGCTCTGCATCATTAATTGTACACTTCATTATCTACAGTTTGCTCTGGAGCAAAAATTCTTAAAGAGAGGAGCATGTGATAAACTAGATGACCAATTTCAGATCTAAAATAGTGGCCAGAGGGGACGTTTGTGTGCGTAAGGTTTAAAGGGTCAGGCAACATTAAACAGGAGATGGACTGACCTATTTGCAACGAGGTCACGACCACCATCAATTTTAGATGTGCAGCAGAGAGAGACAGCGCTGGGCAATGTGCTGTGAGATGCATAAAATATGGAGCCCCAGGTGGATGGGACAGGCCAATATCCAGCCATTACCCTGGCCTTGAGCTGACAGACCACTGGCTAAAAGTTACATCATGAAAAGGCATTCAAGAGCTAAAGTCTCAGTAAAATATTCACAAGACTGCGAGGCTTTAACAGAACATAAAGATGTGCCATTTTCTTAACATAACACCATTAGATCCATTAAAACTGTCTAATAAGTGACAGTCATTTTACAACAAGAGATATAACACGTTAAAAGATTCAGCACCCACAGCAAGGACTTTATGAGCTGAAAGGTAAGCTTTGGTACGATAAGATGAGATGGATTGGATTTCAAATGCATTTGAAAGGTAGGGCGATTCACTTTGTATTGTTTAGGCAGAGCTGATATAAATTTAATGAGTACTCCTGAGCTCATTCAGATCGAATAACTAGGAGAGCAAGAAGTATGAATCCTTTCAAAAACGGGCAGACAGGAAAACCATTCATTCAGTTTAAAAATAAACCACGTTAGAGATTCACAGAAATCATGAAGTGAATGTTCAACCGCACCATAAAATAAAACAACGACTCATCAAACCAAAGAATGTGTCATGTGATTACTGCTGAATGTAACCTAATTACTCAGAGTAAACCGCAACCTTTGCTCTGAAATATTAATAGATGCTAATAAGAATATTGGCACTGTGTCAGAGGAAAACGGGAACAGTGCCTTCACTTGTGATGACATGTTTGTCAATGAGGAAAAATGACTAAATAATGAGTTTTTCCATATTGGAATATGAAATTCCAACAATACAACACCACTCGCTATGGAAAACAATGTTCCCCTAGATAGATGGATAGATAGATAGATAGATAGATAGATCGATCGATCGATAGATAGATAGATTTCCCAGAGATCAGAACAAACAAGCATTCATGTGTCTTATATAGGCAAATGACTGAAATTATACAAAAATATCTGTAGGCTTCTCTTGTAATCTCTCCCCACATTGCGGTGCAGTTTCCCATCCAGCTGAGAGGCCGTGAATCAGACAGCATTGCTTACTCACCCACAGACAGTTCAGTGATCTGTCTAGAGACGTGCTGCTGTCTTTCTGCCACCGTTTGCCCACTTGATCAGTCAAACGATTCTGAAAAATTCCAGTGTCTCCTCTGAATATAGAACTCAAATCTCTCACGTTGATGTTGAATTGATGCAGGTTTATTCTTCTTGCTGTAAGGAAAGTCTAAAAAACTGTGACGTCCAATCCATGAGCAACTTTTTGAAGTCTGGTTATAAGTCTAAAAAAGCCTGACAGCAGGCAAAGAGAGCAAAAAAAGCCTGGAGATCCCTTTACAAAACACAGGCTCCAGCAAACAGGTCGGCCCCGAGAGCCCCCTCCAAAGGTTTGGAAAATATTTGCAAACGTCTGGTGACGCACTGGAGGCAAACTCACGGATGCAGACAGCCAGTCAGACAACCCATAGGAAACACTGCATAACTGACAGATTCATAAAGTTCTCCAATAAGAGTACGACATAAAAAAAGAACAACTACCTCTCCATTTCTACACGGTGTTTGAGAAGGAAAGACAGGATAAGGCAGGCACCTTCAGACTCAAATGCAAGCCGCACAGAGTAAATTAATAATAGCCTGTGCTTCCACGGTGTGCTAGTTTAAACCACTGGATCAGGTTGCCTGACATCTACAGTTTCACAAGACCTTTATTTTAAAACAGCCTAAAATCTTCCAAAAAGCAATTTCCTTTAGCCTTGATAAAACATCACAGGGGGTTCCATTTGAATCCAAAATCATTCCAGATAGTATCAAAAATAAGACATTGCATTCCTGGAAGAAGGCCCTTGTCCTGGGTTCGTGCCCTGAAGGCCGATGAGGAGACAATTTTTCCTTGTGAAATGAGATCTAGAGAGTGAACTCATACTAAAGATGACAGTAGAAAGGCAGCTATGAACAAGCCGGAAATGAAACGGAGAAGAACCTGAGAACTCTGCTAGGAGACACCCAACAATGAGAGTTTGAAAGTGGAGATCATGGAGCTCTGGCTTACGGGAACACTATAATCAAATCCCCCCAAAACACTGGCTTGCTGTGTCTCCATTAATTTCTCTGCCAAAGACTCTTTTCTATCTACAGTGTCCTCCTTTGGGACAAAGTGTAATGATGGTGTTGGCTAATACAAAAGCATGTCATTTAAAGGAAAACTTGATTAAAAAATTTAAATTCTAACAGAATTTAGTCATTATTCAGTGAAAATATCACTCTCTGTTATCAGCTTTTTAATCTCATTCAAGTCAAGCGAGAGTCAGTTTTGATTACATACACAGTATGGACTTTGAGGCAAATTCTACAACCAAAGTCATAACTTTTAAAATGTACCACATTTAATGCTACAGGAAACTGTAGCTTTAGTCAAAAACTATTGAAAAGAAATGGCTCATATGAGACAAGCTTCAGGAATCTGCTTATACTGGTAGTGAATCATTGTAAGAATATAAGAATCATTTATTTGTGAGCTAAGCCATAGAGGGAGATTCTGACAAAATAGTGCCTTAAATTTCAGTCTGGTTGGGAACTACATCACATGAACACAGGAGTTTCATCTTCATGCAAGCTATTCCCTGAAATATACAGTATGTACACCCCAGGTAGAACCACAGGAGACGATGTTGGGAAGAACCACAAGAAGACAACTGTGAGAGAGTGCTATGTGTCTGTGAATATAGAGGAAATGGACAATGTCTTAAACAGAAGATCTAAATATGTGTGTGTCTATGGAGGAGGGGACAAAAACGCCTTTACACATCCACTACAAAACAACTGTAAAGCAAAGGATGATTCAGAAGATTCAGTTGAGTCTGTGGCTCACCAAATGCTAGGCAGCAAATTACAGAGCCCTGGAAAACTGGTTGGCTGCTGTGGTGAATGAAGTGGCCTTTAGTCACTAATTTTAGCCAAGCTGGGTGGAAGCACACAGTCTAGTTGAGCTATTAATGAAATGACTGTACTAATCTAAACAAAATAATAGAACAAAATAGCATGTAATTTCAATGATAAAGAATGAATTAAGCTATGTTCTGTATGCGTTTTAGGGCCTCAGTGACTTTTAGTTTTTAACTAACCACGCATAAATATTGTTTTCTCAAAAACACAAACATGTACATTCATGCCGCTCACATATTATTGTAGCCCAGTTTGTGTTAGTTAAAGTGTAATCAGACTTTAGCTATTAATGTATTTTTAAGATACTGAAAAAAACACAAATGTCAGGGCATGTCAAAACATCTCAAGTGCCCCCAAACCCCCTCAGACCCCAGAGGGTTAAAGTCCAAAAGCTGTACTTAATAAAATGATTCTTCATGAGATGTTTATTTTCAAGCTAATACGCATTAGCTACGCATTACTCTTGGTGAGTACTTTTGTTACATAGAAGAAAACACCATAAAAGTTTACTGTAATGACAAAAACGTGGAAATAATAACTTGGGTATTTCACATAAAAGACCATTAGTATCTATAAAATAATGTGACCACATCTCAGCCTAACCTGATTTTTCCAGCCCTAAACTGTCTAACAGTGTCAAACCATCATGTGTGATTGTGAATGGACAGAACAGGTGTTTCGCTAGAGAACGTCAAAAACTTATTTTTGCCTGATTTAAAGATCTCCTACCTTATCGTCCGCACTGAAATGCAGTATTTCCACATCAGATTCAACATGAGGGCATTTCCTGCCTGGCTGCTCAATGAGGGTCTTCGAAACAAGGTGGTATAGATCCAAAGAGGAGGAGAAGAAAATACAGTGGCGCTCAGCATGTGCTGCTTGACTCAACTCAACTCCAATCATCCAGACTAGCCGCTCCTTCCTCTTTCCCTTCTCTCAACCACAAACGGAGTGCTATGCTTGAAGTGCTCACGAGTGAGGG
>JAFVLL020038407.1:0-29001 GCA_021397915.2 Tor tambroides | reverse complement strand
TAAAGGTCAGAGGTCAGCTCTGTGGTTGGAAAAAGGATTTCAGACTTCCAATTTCTTGGTTTTGTGCACTCTCTCTCTCTCCCTCAATTTTCTTTTTCATTTTACTACCTATCCGGTGTAAAAGGAATTCACATCTGCCTGTGTAGCTGTTATGTTACGCTCTAAACATGCGTACAGTCTAGACTGTGGTGGTTGTGCCTGTTCAAGAAAGACTCATAAAAACAGGTTTGGAGAGTTCTGGTTTATATTTTCGTCAATTCTCCATTTGCTGGCCTTGCAAGTTAATCACAAACACATTTTTTGTGTTTGTGCTGCTCAGCGGTTGCTCAGGTAGTTCAGGGACTTTGGATGGTTGCCAGGGTGTTGCTATGCTGTTGCTAAGGTGTGCTGGTTGTCCAGATGCACTGGGAATTTTCATTGTTTGTTTCACCCCATTTGTCTTTCCAGTGACAGTCAATTTGTGCATTAGTAGTGGCGATGTTTCACTGACTCTTTCTGCAAGTTACAAACATGTGCCAGTAGGTGGCGACAAGTGACTGTCTTTATGAGGGAGTCATTAAACCAGTTCATTCAGGAGCAAATCAATTGGCTGCTGTTATCATAGAAATGTATAGCCAGATGCCTTATTAGCAGCTGTTATTATTGGAGTGGTCAAAGCCGGTCTGTGAACACTTGAAAGCAAGTTGGCTGTGGGTCTGCAACCGAAGTTATACGCATGTATATTTCTGCAATGCACTTAAGCAGATGATTTTGCTAAACTAACACAGTACAACAAGATAAAGCCGTTAGCTAACACTACATCAAAAAGTTAACACAGTTTAAAAACCTGTAATATTGAGTTACTGCATATTAAAAACACAAAACAGCACATTCTCACCTGTGAAATTTTATCCCATTTTTTCGGGAATTTAATTATTGGCTCTTTTTACAGCCAGAGGCTGCACAATGTTGTGGCTTCTTAGAAAACTCATTGTTTTTTACTGTGAGTGACGAAATGTTGACCGTTCTAAGATGGTGGACATGTCAACGTGTCTTGAGCGGCTGAATCTATACATATCTGTGGCTTTTATAGGGGGAGTCATTAGCTATGTTTCCATCCACCTATTTTTATGCACATTTTGGCATATCACATTAAAAAATGCTGGATGGAAGATGCGCATTAATTCTACAAATGCGCATAAAAAACTTGTGCACTCAACTAAATAAATAAAATTTCTTATCCAGTAAGAAAACATGCCCAAAAACTATGATGGAAACACTTTTACCGAATAAATTTCTTAACGCGCATCAAAAAAACATGTGACTTTGCAATGGGACAGCATAAAACGGAACCAACAACAGACCGACCTCATTGCACAGCGTCTGAAATGCTAGTTTTGCCATTCTAAAACGCTTGAGCAAAGTCTCGTCAAAGTGCTTCGTTATAATTAACTCGCAGAAATGCGTTCCCAAATAGTAGGCTCAGAAAATAAGATAACGTGATTGCTTTTCGTCTGCACGCTCTGAAGCTCGTAATATATACAAAAATTATTAGATACAGTGCCTTCTCCTACTGCAGCAAATTAAGTTTTTCTTTGTGATATTTAGCGAAAGTTAATCAGGAAGTGACTATTTTGTTCTCTTCAACTCACTGGATGGAAACGATGCTTTATTCGCAGATGTTTAATGCGATATTCCAATTTTGCGCGCATAAGTTTAATTTGCAACTTTGGATGGAAACATAGCTATTGAATCAATCACTCAAACAGTTTGTTCATAAATATTGATTAATTCATATACTAAACAATTGGATGACTTTTTGAGTAATTAAATCCTTCATTCTATCAATCCGATTAAAACACTGATTCATTCAATAAAACAAGTGATTGTCTTTATGCATGAGTAATTCAGTCGTTCACTCAGTTGATTTGTTCGAAAAAGCTTATTTGGTGACATTGTTTTCACTGGCCAAGCAAAAATAGACCAAGTAACTAGCAATATTCTGTCTTAAATGTAAGTTTCTTTATATTAACTTAATATTAATAGTGTTTATGAATTGTTGCAATAAATCACACTTGCCATCATGCTACATGCAATGTGAATATTTCAAAATTTGGAACAACAACACTCTTGCCTATGTGATACTGCTTTAATGTACTCTATAATAAAAGAAATATGGACAGCATTTCTCAGATAATTAGGTAATTTCAATGAGAAATATGTCTTATAAATCTGAGAAACAAAACGCATTTTCTCGCCATCTAACCAATTCCAGAAAAACTGAAAATTTAAATGATCCCATTTGTCATTTTTCTTTCCTACAGGGTGACCTGTACATTTTCAAACAGACAGACACAACACCACAGAGAATTCACCATCCATGACTGATGCATTAAAACACTCAAGCGCATGTCACCTTCTGCCACTTCCGTCAGCATAACCGCCTGTCTGCAGCAAACCGCAAGCACTCTCTACAGGGCAATAAAAACACAAGTGAAATAAACTGATTTTAAAAGGCCAATTGTCTGGTGAAAGTATGAACGTGTGAAGTGAAGGAAGGAGTAGGGAGGGAGGGGAAGAGGAGGCCGTGTGTGTTACATACCAGAGCGGTGAGATCAAGCGTGTAGAGAGGACAAGGATAATTTAAAAACACATACCACTCTGCTCGGAAAACAAACGCAATGCGCTTACTCCTGTATTGTAGAACATTTCAATGTTTGAATGTCACTGTGTGGGGTTCATACATGCATACAGATTTGTATCCAGCTGGAAAATACCTTTTAAGCTGTTAGGTGTGTTTTGGAACATGGTAGCAGGTTTATAGCCGGTCATTAGCTGATGCAAGCTTGAGCCATCAGGTGGTCTTACTTTGAGCTTAGTTTATCTTCAATTTGACCTTTATATATATATATATATATATATATATATATATATATATATATACAGTGCCTTGCAGAAGTATTCAAACCCCGTCATTTTTTTTTTATATTTTGTTGTTGCAGCCTTACATTAAACCACTTTAAATTACTTTTTTTTTCCCACAACAATCTACACTCCACACACATAATGACAAAGCAAATAACAGGTTTTTAACATCTTTGCAAATTTATTATACATAAAAAACATAAATGATTCCATTGCATAAGTATTCAAATCCTTATCAGGGACAGTTAAAATTTAGCTCAGGAGCATTCATATTGCTTGTAGATGTTACTACACTTTGAGTGAAGTTAACCTGTGTCAAATTCAATTGAATGGGTATGATTTGGAACGGCACACACATCTTAATAAAAGATCTAACAGCTGAAAATGCATATCAGAGCAAAAACCAAGCCCTGAGGTCAAAAGAACTGCCTGTAGAGATCAGAAACAGGTTTGCGTCAAGCCACACATCTGAGGAAGATTTCAGAAAAAAATTGCTGCATTGAAGGTTCACAGAATCATGTAGCCTCATTATCCACAATGGAAGACGTTTGAAACAACTAGAACCTTTCCCTAGAGCTGGCCTCTCGGCCAAACTGAGCAACTGATGGAGAAGGGCCTTGTCTAGACTGGTGACCAAGAAGCTGATGGTCACTCTAGTTGAGCTCATGATCACATATGCAGACTAGGAGAAACCTACAGAAGGACAAACATCACTGCAACACTCCACCGATCTGGGCTTTATGTCAGTGTGGCCAGACTCAATCCTCTCCTCAGTGAAAACCCACTTGGAATTTGCAAAAAAGCACCTAAAGGACCCTCAGACTCTGAGAAACAAGATTCTCTGGTCTGATGAACCTCAATTCTAAGCATCCTGTTTGAAGGAAACCAGCTCTGCTCATCAACTGCAGAGTACCATCCAAAAAGTAAAGTGTGGTAGTAGCAGCCTCATGCTGTGGGGCTGTTTTTCAGTGGCAGGGACTGAGGGACTCCCAGAGTAGAAGACAAGCTCAATGCACCAAAATATAGAGATAGCCTTAATGAATACTTATGCAACATACTTGTTTCAGATTTTTTTATTTTTTTATAAATTTACAAAGTTGTGACAGTTCTGTTCTTGCTTTGCCATTATGGTGTATGGAGTGTAGATTGATGTAGAAAAAAAAAGTAATTTAATGCAGTTTAACATAAAGCTGCAACATAAAAAAAATAAAAATAATGTAAAAAAAAATGAAGGGGTTTGAATACTTCTGCAAGGCACTGTATACATATATATATATATATATATATATATATATATATATATATATATATACCATCTAATGACCAGACCAACAACTTAGACTAGCCAATGACCATCCTGAACCAATTAAAAACCAGCATACCTTGTACAAAAACATAACTACCAGCTTAATATGGACTTCCAGCTGTGTACTTTTTCCCATGATGCATATACTATAACCTATGTCTTGTACATGTTGCTGTTTCACTGCTGCTTTCACACCTGAAAACATCTTAAGTAGTAAGTGCGGTTCTTCGGCCCATGTCAACTGTATTTATGTCAAGAGGTTATATTACTGTAAATACAACTATTTTGGCTGTCTGTTAAGTCTGTCTGTGGCATTGGATAATGTTAGAAAGCTGTAGACCACATGTTCAAACACTTTATTCTGAGAAAAGCATTTTAGCTCCATAACATCTCCACCAGCCTCTGGTCCCCTCTCGGATCTGTGCACAGACATGAGGACTATTTTGTCCTGATTTTTAGCTTATTTTTATTGCTAAAACTAAAACTAAAACCATGAAAAAGATACTTGTTGCTTGAACTAAAATAAATGTTAACTGAAACAAATTCAAATTACATGTATTTTATTTAATTCCAAGAATGAGAGTCCAAACAGCTGAAAAAAACATCACAATTATGCACAAGTAATCAACACGACTCCAGTCCATCAATTAACTTTTTGTGAAACAAAAGGCTGCATGTTTGTATGAAACAGTTTCATCATTAAGATGTGTTTAACTTCACTCTGTTCCTTTTGGCTAAAATCTGAGTCTTCTGTTCATAATATTGCTTTCTTCAGTAAAAAAAAAAAAAAAAAAAAAAGTTGGTATGTATCTCAATGGTATGAGGAGAGAAATATGCACTGATCAAGAGCCATTTACAAGTGAAAACCTTTCAAAACATTTCTAAACAAATATGTTGGTGGATTTTGATGTGAGAGGACAGCAGGGGATAGACGTTTTCACTGGAGGAAGCATTATTATGGATTATGGACTCATATTTTGGCCAGAAGTGATGATTTAAAGTTAAAACATCTTAATGATGGATTTGTTTCTTACAAACACATAGCTTTTCACTTCTCAAGATGTTGACTGATAGACTGGAGCCGATTATTTATGGATTATTGTGATGTTTTTATCAGATGTTTGGACTCTCATTCTGACGACACCCATTCACTGCAGAGGATCCATTGGTGGACAAGTGATGTAATGCTAAATCAGACCTGTTCACATGAAGAAACAAACTCATCCACATCTCGGATGGCCTGAGGGTGAGTCAATTTTCAGAAAATTTTCATTTTTTGAATGAACTATTCCACTAATAATTTTCATTATTACTGGCAACCGGATGATACACAGTGAGTACAGAGAATCAACACTCTTTATATTACACATGTAAAAAAACTACTCCTTGGTTATCATTCTCAAACATCTCACATGGCTCAGTAATTTTGATTTTGAATATAATAAGCAATAATTTATTCATATTGCTCTCTTGTTCCTCTCTTCGATTCTTCTTTCAAGAAGGAGATGTTTTACTCATACATAAGGTGATTTACACCTTTTAATTTTGTTGGTGTTACAGCTGCAGCTGAAAAGAAGCTTTGGAGCTCTCAGATTTTCAGATTGTTTAATCTTTTAAGCAAGGCTTTGTTGAGTCAACATAAATTCTGTAGTCAAAGCTTTTCTCGGTTTGCCTTCATTATTCACCATCCTGTAAGCGCTGAGCAGTGAAGCAGATGGCATTTTATGCTCTCTATTTTTCTTCTGATTGTTTCAACAGCTGAACCTGGAGCCCCTTGTGTTACCGGTGACTGAGAGGAGAGGTAGAGTTACACTGCGGTCTGGGAGGCCCAAACACCTCACACCCAAAATTGAAATGTATGTGGTGATAAATGAACAGTAAAACTTCATTGTAGATTGTATAAAGCATCTGACTTAGAGGAATTTTTTTTTTAAAAAAATAATGGAAAAGCCTCTAATTTGTATTTTCATAATTTAGTTTTTCATTACTAATTAGACTGTCAGAACAACAATTTGAATAAAAAAAGTTAAAAATAAGTATATAGAGAGAGAGCGAGAGAGAGAGAGGAGTTCACACTGTCGCAAATGTACTTTTTTGAATAGACAGAAATAGCAAAGAAATATTTCTTTACTATTTCTTCTTGAATATTTATCGTTCTGTATTTATTTATTTGTTTGTTTATTTATTTATTTATCCTACACATTTCTGTTTATTACCAGATTAACAGAAAAAGATCCTACATATTCAGTGTGATCTGTTTGGGCAACTAGATTCCAAACAGAAATGTTATATAAATGTGTTTCTTTTAAAATGATTTTTCTTTATATACAACAAATGTGATGTAAATATCTTTTAAATAATAATTATAATTCATACAGGCACAATTTTACTTATCTCACAGTAGTCTTCTAAGCATTTCTATATTGTTATAGTAGATGTTTATTTTCTCCTGTTGCTTGTTTTTGAAAAGTTGTTAGTTTGATAAAGTTCTAGTGTTGTAGATCAGACATCTGTGTGCTTTTATTTCTTCTGAAGCAGACAGAGGTATTTTCCCATCACTGTCTTTCTTTCTTTTTTAAAAATCTCAGTAAATCTCCATGCAAATAACAACCACATAATCAGTAAAATCCCTTGATGGGGCTCAAAAGAGCCGAACAGGCATGCATTCAACTATTTCACTGCTTTATCGAGGAGACGCCCCGTTTCAAAGAAGAAATCACCTAATTCATTCTGACATAACTTGTGTTTTAAGATCTCTTCCGTAGCCATTGGTGTGTGTGATTTGTTTGGATCTGCGTGATTAGGAACAGTGATTCAATCACAAAAAAAAATGTTTGGTTTGACATGCCCAAATGCCGTGTTTTGCACAAATGCAATGTCAATGTGTCACTGAGTCTTTGTTCAGCTAAACCACTACCACTCCGCTGTGAAGTGTACAGCATGAAGGATTAATGGATCATTTAATACTGAATGAAATGTGTTTTTGGATTAGAGAGTGGTTGAATACATGCCATGCTCTCATTTCAAGGGTCTGAGAGCGATTCACAAACATTTAGGCTTATGTGCAGGCTTTAAAAACAAACCACTTAAAAACTTTTTAAAAGTGGACCAGACTCAACCTTCGGACTACCATAATTCAAAACGTTTTAGCCATAAACAGGGCAAATACATAGTTTCCACAGAAAGCTAATGACAAGTTTCTGCAGGTTTGCAATTACGCCAATAGGTGGCGATAAGTGACTGTCTTAATGAGTGAGTCATTTAACCGTTCATTAATTCAAGCTGTTCATTCAGAAACAAGTCACCGATTGAGTCGTTTACTCAAATGATTCGTTCAACAACGCTGATTCATTCAGGAACAAAACACTTCTATTGTGTGTCTCGGATTCACTCAACATAAATTCTGCTTGGCTTTGTTTGGAGATATTTTCGTCGGCGGAGAAAAATCAGACAATATCGCATCTAAAATGTAAGTTACTTAGTATTAACTTCTTGTTTATTGTTGTATGAAAGCAACACAAAATTGCAGAACCGTGTTTAAGGCAAGCCTTATTTTTTCCTTTTACATACTTCCCGACCCAGTTGAACTGTTGTAGCTATAAAGGCTGTGTGTGTGTGTGTGTGTGTGTGTGTGTGTGTGTGTGTGTGTGTGTGTGTGTGTGTGTGTGTGTGTGTGAGATACAGGCTACATAATGTATTCCTCTTTATAGTACTTTAAATGGTCTGTGTGTTATACTCTAAAGAATGTGTTTAGCCTCCCAAGTGTATAGCCACTACTGCTTATTTCTGTGACAGCAGCTCTGTCCTTGACCCTGCATCAACTGAGCTTGTAAACATATTCATAAGATTCTGTTTATATATTTCCTCAGAGAGAACGACATGAGCCGCACAGCTTTCCTCCCTCAACACTGAGTTTTCTGACCGCACTGTCATTGAATGTAAGTAAAACCCTTATGTTCATCTGCCATTTCTTTATAAGGCCTCATTATTGCCTCATTGTTGAAGTCATCAAACCAAACCACAGCTAGAACCATGACTTGTTT
Organism: Tor tambroides; assembly: GCA_021397915.2. NCBI lineage: Eukaryota > Metazoa > Chordata > Actinopteri > Cypriniformes > Cyprinidae > Tor > Tor tambroides. The sequence continues at coordinate 20,748 of JAFVLL020038407.1, read as the reverse complement.
AGGAGATACAGGTTCAAATCTGGCCTATGTTGTATCCAGATTCTTGTAAATTAACTTTCACTCTTCCCAATAATTAGTTCTTTCTCAACTGCCTCTATTATCTGTCTCTATTTTAATGTGAGGTTTCTGAATTAGTAACATAGGCCAGAACTGAAAACAACAAAGTAGATCCATACACAAGGGTTTTGAGAGATGCCTTGGCTTTTCCTTTTTCATACTTGCCCGTTGAAGTGATATATAAAAATTCACATAAAAATACACAAAAATTCTATATTATAAAATATATTATAAAATTATATATATCTATTCTTTATTTTTCAACAGTTTAAAAAAAAATACACAAATAAAATGTAATATATATTTAAAAATATAACATTTTATATATAATATATTTATATTTATTAAAAAATAATCATTTTTAATGGATCATACATACATGTTTATATTACAATAATATATATAAAAAGGCAATATTAATTATATAAATTAATTGTTAATAAATATAATTTTTTTGTTAAAAAATCAGGTGCCTGTCTAAAAAAACATCCATATATTATTCACTTGACTGTTAAATTGCAGCACTAAAGACTAGCAGTAAAGTTAACAACCCCTGCACAGCGACGACTCCATCTACTGAGTTGACATCGAGCACTTAATGAGTTTGAACGGATCCCGTAAATTCCTAATCATGACTTCTGCAATGGTTGATAAGCTGCATTGTGTGCTGCACTAAAGCGTTCTCTCAAAGCGCTAATATCCTTCTACACTTTCTCTCGCTGCTGCTTGGTTTGCAGTAAATACTGTGGTGACAAAGGAATGGCATGGAGTTTTGGTTAAACCAATCCTTTTGCTTTCAAGTTCCCCAGTTCTCTCATCTGTGCTGCGGTGAGAGTAATTATCTGTTCACATTAACACCATACCACATCGGCCTATTACCATTCATGCTGACACAGTGGCACACATGATTTATGTGGCTGACCCACTGTCTTATGTGAGGACGTTGCCATTCTTGTGGGGAGCAAAACCTCCCCCAGACCTCTACTGAAAAACATCCTATGCGTGTGTGTCTCAATACTCGCACACATGCACACACACATATCATCCTACCAAAAGACTTATCAGCTGTTATTCTTCTCAGGGCGAGATTAGCGTCCCCTCCTCCCTCTCATGTCATAGATAAGACCGCCACACACAAGGCTCTTGCTGTAAATCATTACGGCCTGATGGCTGCCTGTGGACTAGCCACTTCAGAAATCAACATGCACAGAAACATTACATAACATCCGTATTTTTCAGGCTGTATCTTTGTTGTGGTTTTTGCTTATAAACATCAGCTGATGACTTTTAAATGCTGTTTGCAATTTCTAAGCTATTACTTCCAGTCTCTAAACCAATTGTGCATTATATGTATTCAGTATTGTACTTTGAATGTATGTTGTAGCAAGACACAATCCAATGCTGCATCCAAAATCGAATACTTCCCTACTACCTACCTTGTCTACCTACGCAGACAGTATGCAGTTTCAGAACGTACAGCAATTATTTTGATATTAGATCACAAACATATGTAAATACTGACATGAATACTTGGCCAATGCACTGCAACTGCATTTCTGTACATAATGCATTCTTGTTAAAAAATGGTTATTTTATGCATCAGATTTAAAAAAAAAAAAAAACCTATTTCTAAACTGTTAAACTGTAGCTCTGCCAATTCAGTAGTTAACTTGCAAGCCACAAGAATGCTACAGTGGTTATACTGACAATGTTATGAATTGCGTTCTAAGCAGAGTTATTCAGAATTGAGTTGTTCTTAAAATTCTAATTTGATTAAAATTCCAATTAAATTCAGTTGAGGTCACAAACAGATGCCAAATTAAATGAATTATAATTAAAATGATCTCAAATTTAAACCGCAATATGTGTAGTTGTAAACTAAAAACTGAAATTTTGTTAAAACATACTTTGAATGAGGCTTGACAAAGCCTTTTTTAAAAAGTTTAAAAAGTCTGGAAGTTGTTAAATTTAGGTATTGGGTAAGATTAGGGATGTAGAATATGGTCATGTAGAATATGTGCTTTATAAATGCTAATAAACAGCCAATATGTTATTAATAGGCATGCTGATAAGCAGCTAGTTAATAGTGAGAATTGGTCCCCATGCTGAAGTGTTACCATACTTATACATACTCAAAATGTATATATTTAACAAATTTGGAGACCAGGATGGATGAATACTTAATTTGCCAGAATGCTATTACCTGTTGAATTTCTCTGAATGGTAATTTTCACTTCCTATAATTTAAATTCTGCTTTAATATGAATTCAACTTTGTGTGGGATGTGGCCAATTTAATTCATATTCAACGCTAATTCTTAAATTCTAAAAAGGCCAACCCTGATTGTTACACATTTCACAATTGAATATCCCACTTGCAAATAGAAGCATTTCTATTCACACACTTGTGTAGAGTATGTTTCGATTCCTGCTGTGAGATTTGTGTATCTCTATCATCGGCGGGCCCTGTAATCAAGTCTTTTCTGTTTTTAGGATGGTTAGTATCTTCTCCTCAAATCCATCCTTTTCCTTTCATCCTCTAATGACAGACCTGCTCGTCATTATGGAATTTAAAACCGTGCCAGACCCCAAACCCAAGCAGCCACATCTTTCACCCAAATCAGGCTGTTCTCGTGAGCTTTTCAGTGTGGGGAACGGGGGTGGTCGAGGTTGTGGTTTCGCTCCAGAGATGCACACAGACCAATCCAACCCAGCTCTGGAAACGGGATTGAACCATTAGCCTCATCATTTCATGATCATCTAAGGAAGAACTGCCATAAAACCGCTGTCAGTTCCTGTCAGGCAAGTAACATGTGCAAGGTTTGCGCTTAAGGGAAGCTAATGGGGGCAGTGCCATTAAAAATGATGTCTGGCCATAACTTTTTAATAGAGTAAGTGCTTCTTCTGGGTGGTATGAAGATCCATCGGCCTCAGAGATCCTTTTGGAGATAAGGAAGAGGAAGCAAATCCCACATACCTCAGAAACAAGCCCTCATTGTGAAGAAAATGGTTCAGGTTGTGTGCGTGTGCTTGAATGTAAAAGATAGGAAGAGATGCTGGCATATTTTGCAGCATCTGAAGGTGGAGGGACCCTTCTTCCTGCTTTCCTGTCAGCGACATTCCGAGCAGCATTCCGGCCCTCCAAAGTGCTTACTGTTTGGAAAGCAAGTTTCTGCCCGCAGCAGGGGTGACAGCGTGTATGTAAGGAGCGAGAGTGTATGAAAATAAGGTCAGCAAGTAAAGGAAGAGTGGCTTAACACACAAAAGCACACACACTCGCCCTCCTTTATATTTCACACAAGCATCTTCTGGCCTCTCTGCTTGAGTTCACTAAACACAATGGCTTGGATATGAGGAGGCACGGAAACTCTTTGTGATACTGCTGTGTAGGGCTGTGCAATTAATCGAAATCGCATCGAAATCGCGATTTGAGACGTTGCGATTTTCTAATCGCAAAGCCTGCGATTGTGGACGTGATATTACTCTGTTCCAGGGCATATGCGTGACAGCCTTGAAACACCCACCGTTTAAAAAAAAAAAAAAAAAGCGAGCGAGAGAGTGGAATTATGGCGTCTACAGGATCAGATCGATAGTTAGGCAAATTAAAACTAAAGAAAAACGTATGTAACTTCAGCTTCAAAATGACAGGCAACGAACAAAAAAGGTAATTTGCAAGAGCTGCGTCACAACGCATATCAAGAGCTCCTTTATCGGTTCGGCTTTCAGTACTGGAGAATAAAAGATACATTCTTAGATGATTGTATTAGTACATGAACGTTATCTTACACATTTTATCTCCCCAACAGATTCATTTGAAATAAGTTTATAATGCATGTTTGGTATTCCCAATTAAGAAGACCGCACACACAGCCTAATGCTTCTCATACTCGCTCCTCTCTGCCCCACGCGGCACGAATCCCACGTCACGGACGAGCAGTTCACACTTGCCCCACTAACGCCTGTTATGCTCGTTTATACTCGCGCTTGGCTCCGCATCGCAATCTTTACAAGCGCATCTGGCAATATGGATGAGGCTTGACGCACGCGCGCAACCTGTGTCAGCTCGTGCCTGGCTCCGCGTTTAAAACGAATGTAAATTCAGTCTAACTGCTTGCTAATTTCACTTGGATGAAATGAAACATTCAGCACATTTTCCACTTGTTCTTAAAATCCCAAATACTTAAAAATCAGTATAAATCTGACAGATAAATCAGCCTATGTAACATATGTAATACTTTAATAATCGACTACAGAAATACAGCTCATTTATATAAAAAATAAACAAATATTTCCTGTGAAATTCAGTAATTAAGTAAATTCTGTAAAAGTAGTTATACCATTATAATCTTCCCTGCTGGAAAAAAACAAAACAAAACAAAACAATAGATCCCCTCCCAAAACACAATAGAAAATTTAATGGGAATTGCATTGGTTTTAATGTAAACTATAATGGTGTCTACTGGTATTTCATGGATTCTATTGGTGGAATGAAATGTGGCAGATGGCAACCAGTAGAACAACAGTAATTCCTACTGGAATAATGCCCAAAACAAAAAGGAATTTTGTAATGGTTTAATGGAAACTGTAAGAATTTCTGTTAATGGTTTCTATGTTTTTTTTCAGCAGGGTAACGATACTCATACTGTGCTGCACATTATTGACAATATTGAGCTGAAGCTTGACTTTGCAAATTTAAAATCGCATATCAAATCGCAATCGCAATATCTGTCAAAAAAATCGCAATTTGATATTTTTCCCAAAATCGCACAGCCCTGCTGTGTGTGATACACACTTCATTTCCTTTTCCTCCTCGCCTGAACTCTCCCACAATTCATCTACAGGACAATGTGAATATCAGTTTTGGATGTTCTCATCATTTGTATATTTAAAAATATTGTCCTCTTAAGTAACTTCATTATAATTGGCTTCTTTTCATAGCTACCCTAGTTCTCTTGCTCTCTTTCTCAAATTAGTCTTTTTTGTGTTTTCTGCAAATCTGTGTTTTGGCCTCCTGTTTTGTGTTTAACACACAGCAAGTGCTTTTGTTTTTCCTTCTCATCTTTTTCATGTGGCTTCTGCTTTTATTGTGAAGAACCGCTGGCTTATTTTGTTGTTAATTAGCTGTAAGCCTGAGGAATTGTGTGAACAAGTGTGCAAGGCTTTTTGAAGTGGGTAGAAAATGGAAAGTCGCTGAAATCTAATGGACTTATTAATGCAGTTTAATTCCTCTTTTTCTCTCTAACTCTCTCTCATACACATAAACACAATATGTGCATTATCAAAATTCTGGCATTGGCTGGTTTTTATGCAAATGTTATTTTTTGCATGGCTGCAGTAAAAAAAAAGAAACAATGAAATTTGGTGACTAAAGCACATTTTGGACAAGATTTGTATTTTTTAAGATAATGTCTGTGAAATAATTGTTACTTAGTATGTGTGTAATGTTTATTGTCAATTAGTACAGAATGAGATGTCTGCTAAAATGACAGAGATGGGAGTCCCTATATTTACAAGTTGCAGACACATGTAATTAATTATGTGGGAAATATTGAATATGAGAAGATAACTTATATTATTATGGGACATTTAATCAAAATTTTTAGACATTCTTTCTATTTACAAATATAATTTTTTTTTTTTTTTCCATTGTTCGACAACTAATAAATTCTACCTGATCTCATGACAAAAACTGAACACTCTTTTAGCGCCTCTAAATGTGGACATTTCACATCGAATATGTCCCTAAATGTACATGGCGGTACGTATTTCGTGTCTTGCGAAAAAGTTCACACAGGTGCGTTTTCGTCATGAGATCAGGTTGAATAAACCTGTATTCAGCATCACGTTTTTAATAAAATGCTTGGCGCGACTGCACAAAACACCTGAGAAAAATGCACCAGTCAGCTTCTCTCTTAATACGTTTCATCTTTCATTTTCTGGTGTCTTGTATTCTCAGTGCATTTTATAGAAGGCTAAAAACCCTATAATCTTTTCCGGCATGGGAAGATTACTGACAAGCCTGATTCTGATGAGATTAAAATCATGGAGAAGCTCTGGTAATTATTACATTCCCCCATCTCCCCATATAAACTGCTCCCGTCCCAACAGGGTTTTGACGCAAAAGAAATGAGATCTCTGAACAGATCAGCTCGCGATCCTCTCTGTCCGCGTACATAGATATACTCCACATTCATACACAAGCCCAAACATGCCCGCAACTCTGGATGTGATTAAGTCAACAGACATGTCTTTCACCCAGTGCCATGTGTTTGACTGAATGTAGGAAGTGTCATGTAGCAGCTGGCAAAAGAGCATGAGTGAGTGGGCGATTGGTCCCTTCCGAGGGGATTTAGACCACAGGAAGTGCTTAGACACATCTAGGCCTGGAGCCTGGGACTGATTCCATGCACTGACTCAGTCTAATTCACTCCAAACGGACTTCCCATAAGCTATTCAGGATTTCATCCAGGCATTTGAGAGTGATTGGGTCACCTCTCAGTGCAAGTGATTTACATTTGGTGAGTTTTGCCTAGAAACCCTCAACCTATCAGTGGTGACTCATATCCTGTTTTTAAAAACGTTGTACGCTCAGTTATGTTGCCTTAGGGCATGTTTAAACAAACACTGAGTGCTTGCTGTGAGCGTGTGCATGTGTTTATCTCCTGTCTTGATTGTGTACTTCATATTTAGTCTGTGTTAGTACACAGGCCTTTGCTGGGTGTTTTTGGGAGTGTGATATGATCAGATACTTTGGCCTTTCCTGGACCAAAACTTTGAAGTCCTTCATTAATCCTTTGAGTCATCAGTCATGCTCTCTTGTTTAAATACACTAGATTAGTCGGTATACTGAATGTAAAGGCCCCTCCTTATCCCTGCCCCATTTTCAATGGTGCTATTATTTCCAAGTGCATTTGTATACTCTGCACATCCCTGTAAGCTTAGGGATAATGGGAAAATGTGTGAGGTATGACTTATCTGGGATTTGGTTCTGACTCTTTTGATGTGGAGAAAGGTGCGGTGTTCAGATCTAACAAAATAATGAATGAATGAATCTTTTAAGTCAGTTCCTTACGGCGAGTCGAACAGTATAGTTCAGTTTTAGTCATTTGGAGAATTCCACACACAGTGAATCCTTGAAAGTGGTTATTTATGTTATACAAACGAGATCACAATACTTTAGAACACTAAAAACAAAAGGAAAAAACAAATCATTTGTTTAAAGAAGAATGTCTTTATTCAGATGATGATGGATCAGCGTGTGAATGACTCAACTATCAAAACAGTACACAAAAAGTCAGAAGTATCATGGAATTATAATATTTTCTGGACATGACATACAATGTTAGTCTCAAGTCATTCTTTGAATACCATGAAAATTTCTTGGTACATGATTTTGATAAATATTCATTACTGTGGTAGAATATCATCATAGTCTACTTGTTAAAAGGTCAGGGTTTTTTGAAAGGAAACAAGTTATCTGAATAAGTCAATAATATTTATTGAAATAATAAGCCAAAAGTAAGTTACTATTCTTGTCTCCGTCTGTCACTGAGCTTGTTGCATTGTATTGTGGGATTGTGGGACACTGCATCACTAACACCGGAAATATTGGGTTTTAAAGAATAAATCTGTCAGATGAACTTTGTACAGGAAACTTCCAACTTCACATGAAGAACTATAATTCTGCAGCCCAAAAATAGGTCATAAGTCTATTCCGATATAGTGTCACGGACAAACAGTGATATATATGAAAATTGTACATATTTAGGAAAAATAAAAAGGTCTTATCAAGTTTTAAAATGAAGTTCTTTGGTATTTTGATTGGACATACAATATAGTGCATCATGCTTCATGTTCAGTGTTGAATTATAAAGTCATTTTTTGTTTACTTTTATCTGATAAACACTTTAGCACAATGTTGAGTGCCTGCTTGATGTGAAATGTAAATCTGTCATGACTTGCATCTAAAACACACTGAGAACCGCAGTAAACTCTGTGTAGAGTAGAATAGTTAAGATCTGACTCATACTGAGCTCCACATAAAACCGTGTGGCGAGTTTAGCAGCCTACTCTCTTCAGATGACCTTTCATCTTTACTCACCTCATTATGAACATCTCACCATAAAACTACTTAGAATATGCCCTCTTTTTCAGTTTACTGTGTCCACCCTCCTATTGCATCTCTGGCATCTCCCCTGGTTTCCACAGCAATGGGTTCAGGTGACAGGAGAGCAGAGATACACACGGCACACCTGTCATAGCAAGCGTGCCAACAGAAACCCAACTCCTCTCCTCTCCTGAGCTTTTGTGCGCTCAGAATAGACACACTTAAGCTCTTTGATATAACAGATGAATCTAACCGCAGTAAAGTTTTGTTTACGTTTATGGCTTCAGGCCTGCGGTGGAGCCGGTGGATGTCAGAACAGATGTTTCAGTTGTTTCTGAGGAGGGGATCTGACCACACACCTGTCAACTCTGAAATGTTAGATTATTGCCAGAGTGATAGATGATGCCAACGGGGCAGGTGCATAAAGCGTGCTCTCACATACTACTGTAATATTGCTTTATTATTTTTCTTAATCACTTTAAGGCTGGAACACACTACACAACTTTTAAAATCTGTCAGCATTAAGCAGAAATTGTGACTGAATTTTCTTTCATATTGTTATGTATATTCAAGTGGAGAGGCTTCTTGAACAAGAAAAGGGTGGTGCTTGATTTTGTCTGTTGTACATTGATAGTAATGTTGTTGTTAGCTAATTACTGTAATCGTTTCATGTGAGTGATAGAAATAATAATTATAAGCACAGTTATGTCATTTATAAAAAAAAAATACTGCAATATTCCATTAAAAATTGTCTGTTTTGATTTCATGGTGACTTTAAACATATTTGTTGAGTGTATTTCATTTAGGTGTAAAACCTTTTTATGTTAAAATGATCCTTTTTTTCTGATTCTAAGCACTCCAGGTCTCTTTGTTTTAATCTCCATATGTATGTCCCCCTGTGCAAGTGAATTTTTTTCACTTTCTTCATCTCTTGTTTTTTTACCCTCAGGCATCTTCATCTGCTTTTTGAAAGGAGCACTTGAGCAACATGATCTCAAACACACTCGCCAGTGCTTTCATAAGTCCCTCTGCTCTTTCCAAGAGGATGTTTGACCTCTGAGGGATGTAATTCTCCTTTCACATGTGCATCAGCAATGAAAATGTGATATTTTTCTTAACTAAACAGGCTAAGCAACTGGGTATACCTTTTAAAATTAAGATTTATTGCCATTAAAAATAAGACTTTCTAATGTATTAATACTAATTTGACAAGGGATCAGATTTCTAGATGGAAAAAAAAATTAAGATTCTTGAGGAGAAAGTGTTTGTATATAAATTTCAGCAATGCATGATGCATCACATCAACATGTTATCAATGCATAAATGAGTGACAAAAACTTTGACAAGTTTTTCCATTCATCATTCTATGCAGCAGTTGCAGTTCTGCTCATTTGCAGAGAGTTGAACTTTTGTATTTTAGCCAGAAGCAATGCTTTGAAGTTAAAAAGTCTTGATGGATTTGTTTGTTACAAACATACAGCTTTCACTTCACAAGACATTAACTGATGGACTGGAGTTTACTTGTGGATTATTGTGATATTTTTATCAGCTGTTTGGACTCTCATTCTGACGGCACCCATTCACTGCAGAGGATCCATTGGTGAGCAAGTAAAGTAATGCTAAATTTCTCCAAATCTGTTCCGATGAAGAAAAACTCATCTACAGCTTGGATGGCCTGGGGATGAGTACATTTTTCAGCAAATATTAATTTTTGGGTGAATCATTACTTGCATGACTTACAATTGCTTTGTGGTTCATTGTATGTGTGCAGATAAAGCACTAATATTAGCGATGGGTAAAAGAAGTGATGACATCGGCAGAGAAGGATAAAGTGTCCTGATAGGCTTGTTGTAGAGCGCTGGCTGTGTTCTTAGTGTGGTTATATAAATCCAGAGAAAGATTTTATGATAATGCACCAACAATACTCAGTCATTCTTGGATCTTGGCAGCCCCAGCTGTAAAAGTTCTACGTGCTGCGCGCTATGTTGGTCTGAAACCCCTGTGACAGCATCATGTGTGCTTGCTGGATTGTTTTTGATTTCTCTCTTCTCCTGCTCTCTATCTCTCTGTGTATCTGCTGTCGTAGGCTGTGCACTTTTGTGCATGTTCAGACCAGTCTATCTACTCCATCCAAGCCTCAGTTTTTAACTTAAATACTGAGACAGCACATTGTTCTGTCTTCAAGTCTCAAAAAAAAAAAAAAAAAAATCATTAGAAAAAAAAAAGATCACTGTAACAATCAAGCAAGAGACGGCTTATGTAGGCCTAGCATTTAAATCACAGTCAGAGACAGCTGTATTCTAACTTGGTAAGGTTTAAACTTGATGCCTGACATAGCTAATGATCACTTAGGTTGTCCACTATAACAAGTGTTATGGTATAATGATTACAGGGCAGCAACTGTTTCTGTAGAGGCAAAGACACTGGGGGCACACAGACACATGTGCATGCACGTTTATCTAGCTAAGTGATGCCATAGAAATACCATATACTTGTCAGGACCTCCATTGACTTCTGTTGTACTTTCAGCAAATTATAATTGCTACAGGTTAACCCCATTTATCTACAATAGAGATTATACAGATCAGTGGTTAACCCTATATTTATGTGACTTTTTTATGAGATCTCATATTTGTGAAGGCATTCAAAAGTCAAAAGTATACAAATATGACTAATATATAATATATTAGATAAGTAGCCTATACAAAAGTTTAGCTAAATAGGGACATATTCTTAAATAAAAACATAAATATGCGTCTCACAGAGTAATTAGATGTGGAAAAAAAGTTCATTACTGTGATTTAGGGCAATTTGTGTCATTATAGTCTACCATTTATATTAAATAAAATTATTAAATAAGTATAAACAAGAGCACACACACACTCGTGAGCACTATAGACATGCTTTGATATTTCCACCTCAAAAGTACCATAAAGGAACCACATCAGACAAGTGAGAGCGTCGCGATGAAGGCGTCCATCGTCTTTAAACGACACGAATCCCACGATAATTCCGTCAACGTATTATTTAAAGTCCTACACGATAAAATTAGAAGTGAAGGCACATGTGTAATTACAGGCTGGAATAAAGACTGTGTGTTGAGAGAGAGGGAGGGAGACGGAGGAAAGTCCTGCCTTTTCTGAAAGATTTCCTGTTTCACTAGGCGAGCAGAAGTAAGCGACTCGAGCCCACAGATTCCCTCACAGTGACTGTTCACTTCAGCAGCATGAGACGCTCTCCTTCACTCAGGATCAGACGCTAAAATCACTAGGCTTTCTGGTCAAACAACGCCAGCTTGGTCACGTTCATTAATGCGAGAGATACGGACAGGATTGCGGTTCTAATGGAGCAATATTGGCTTTCTCTGCTCTGTTGGGGGACTTTTTGGATTTCTTCGGTTGTCATGGATCGGAGCGGAGTCGGTGAGTTAATGTCTTGACACCTCTTGCGCTTTTCTTAAGTTGGCAGGTATATACGCGTGTTTTTATGAAGGAGACCAGTGTATTTATCATCTCCTGTGGCTCGTGTACTCATAGTGGAGCGTTTGTTTCTTGACTGCTTACTTTTGAAGGCGTGCAACAGGTGATCGCATTCAGTGAACGCTAGCAGCGTTATTTTTTCCTGTGCAGCTTTCAAGAGTTACGTAGGAGCGAAAGAAGCAACATGTATTTGCTCAGGTGTTTAAAAATGACATCAGTCGCATAAAATGCAGTTTTATTGTCCTGTACTGTGCCGACTAAACTTTGCACGTCTGTGTTTTTGATATGAGTGACTTAGCGGTGTCATTGTGTTTGTAAAACCGTTATTTTTGAGTGCTTCATTATGTTGACGTGTTTTATATGTATAGGGCCATGTAATATAAAGCGTAATTTATATGCACCTTATAAAGTCTTTTGTATGGTATGGTGATGGTATCAGATGGGTTTTACTTTGTGGTGCTTTAATATAAACGTGATTGCATATTTGTGTAGAGTGAATACAAGTAAATTATATTGGCATGATGTCAGAACCATGTCGTTTTTGTCATAAATTACTTTAAGATGACCTTAATGATATTTTTTGTTCAGAAAAAGCCTAGTTGTATTATAGAAGTCCTTAAGAAACATTGTAGCATTATGGTGTATGAAATTATGCAAGTGCTGTAATACAATGGTACTTTTTGGGCACATTTTTGTTAGTGACAGTGACATACTCATTCTGTCTCATTAAGCTTTGAAAGACAAGGGAATCAAACATATATTCCTCTAATCGAATGCATGACATTTTAACATGTTAATACATCAGCTTGTTTCTGTTGTTATTCCCTCAAATGTGTGTGCGCACAAGGGAACGCCCTTATGAGCTGACAGCTGAAAAACATTACGAGTTTGTCTTTTCGGTTGTAGTGGAAGTGTTTGACAGTGCGCACAGGACGTTTTTCCATTTCAACCAGCCCCGCATCCTTCCTCCCATTGGTATAAATTGTTTATCTCTCTCTGTCCTGTCATTAATTTCAGCCTCTGTGATCACAGGTTACTTTAGACACTAATTACACTCACTGAACTCCTCCCTACCTCACGCCTGTGATTATACAGCAGGATATGTTTGTCACACAGCACTGTGTTTGGTGGAGCAACAGAGATATTTCTTACAGAAATCATATTTTCCAGATGTCCAGCTACATCTTTGCCACTTCCTGTTTCCAGCCTTGCTTGGCTGCGTGTAGCTCTGCACACTTCGCTGCTGAAACACACTAGGGCTGTGTGTGCTGCGTTTGAGCCACGTGCAACAGTTTGCCCTGCTTGTTTTAGCATTACAAATAGCATCAGACGCCCCTGTATGCAGGTACGACACTTGCCTTCGTGTTGCTGTCTTTACTTAGAATGTTACTTTTATTTCTCATCTGCCCACATAGGTCATTTTGAGCTCATCCTGTCTTGCATCATGCACTAAAACTCACACTTTTTGTTGTTGTTGAGTCACTCTGTTGTCAAGTTTAAAAAGAGAAATTTTAAAGTGCAATTAATGGTGCTCAGATTGTCCAAAATGTTACATTTGCATTTTGTACAGTTATTTTTGAAGTACCTTATCAGATGTATCATTAAAACTAAGCTGACACCCCCTTTTTGGGGAGCGCCAGATCCCTTTCTGGTTATCTGCAGCTGTACACTGCTTATCGTAATGTACAGTCCTTAAATGACGTTAGAAAAAAGATCTGAAAACCGTTTATGCGCCAAACTGGTGTAAGTAATTTCCATTTGGCCCTCTGAATAAGAATCACATATTTTAAGTTAAAAAACACATCCTTCAGGTTCAAATTGAATAATTTCGGCTATGTTATGAATACTGTCCAACGGAAATAGTGTGAGGTAATGCTTCTGCAGTATATAATGTTATCCAGTCAGGCTGGGCTGTAGATAAAGAGTCAGTGAGAAGTGCTTGCTTACGGAGTAAAAAAGCTCCTTTGTAGGTCCTTGAAGCCAAGTGAGACCCAGGCTAGTGGATGAAGGTTGTGAATCCAAGCTTATGTTTACCGAAGCCTCTCCGGGCCTCTGCGCCAAGAACTCAAAAATAGCTATCTTGGGATGAGAAGAGGGGTCACATAACCTCAAAATGGCTGCATCTGATTTGACCATATTTGTCTTTGTATCCTCGTGGCCGACACAATCCCCTCTTGGCTCGCTCCAGTGAACCAGAGACTAAAAGGGCACATAGACTTGCTTATCTGCCCAGCTCAAAAACAGAGCTATAGCAGCCAAAAAATGACAGTGGATTGATCTTAAGACAAGATAGTATCATATTTGTAGTATTAAACTTGCAGTATGCAGTCAAAACAAACCTATTATGCCACAAAACTGATGACGACCTTTAACCAGCGCTGAATATTTGCAAAGGTGAGCTTGTGTAGTGATTGGTTGGTTGTTTCTACAGTAGAAGTATCTTGGTTGTTATTCTGTCTATGGAAGGAAAGCCACACATCCGCCCTATCTGTGCTTCCTTCCTTGGTCGGGTCACCTGTTCCGTCCTTTCCAGAAGAACAGTGGAGACAGATTGAGGAGCGAGAGCTGCGTTAAGGGAAAATGGGGGTCGGAGGTCTTGTGATTGTCTGTCTGCCGTGTTATGGTACTGCCTTCTCTGTATCAGAAGCGATTTCCATCATTGAGACCTGAGCATGTGGAATTAGTGCTGCTGGACTGAATTGCAAGAGACTCCGTTTTCAATCTTAAGAGGTATTCACACTGACAGTGATTTGTAAGTGACTGTATGTCATTCATTTCCAGTGAAAGTTGGTGATTTGAGGTGAGAACAGACCTTTGGTGATGAGTCAAGCTTTATTCAAATGTGAATACAACAACAACCAATGGGAGACCAGAGAGTGGAGTTCACATCTCAATTGGGTGCTTTGCAGCAATTCAAGCTAGGGATGCAATAATATTAAATTTAGCCTGATACAGATAATCTGATAATTGTTTTCATGGTATGTCTGATATGAAAATCATATACTATTTTATTTCAAAATAAATGACAAAAAAAAAAACACAAACTAAAATAAATAATTTAAATGGCATCACACATTATAGTTTACAGTATGAAACATAGGCCTAGATGTTCACTTTGCTAAAAATGAAAATTAACAGTAAAATTACTATTGTTTTTGTAGATTGAGTGTTAGATGATGAAAAGGTCATCTAAAGTTAAAAAATGGTTATGCATGTAGAATTTTAAAAAAGTCAATTTTTATAAAAGTTTAATAAAAATAAGTTTTATTTTTTTATAAAAATAAAACTCGGCTGATAACTGATATTCTACCGATATATAGTGTAATCACTGTGGGGAAAAAGTATTATTTTAGTATTAGTTATATATTGTTATAGTGTTTATTTGTATTTTTAATTAGCTTTTATTTTCATATTTTCAGTTTCCAGTTTATTTTTAGTAATTTTGTTATGTGCTTTTGTCAGTTTTATATTTTTAATGTTTCTGTTTAGCTTTATTTTCAAGTTTTAGTAATTCTGGTACTTCAGATTTAACTTAGTTGCCAATTTCTGTTTCATGTATTTTACATATTTTATCTTTTTTTTCAGCTTTATTTCAGTTAACAAAAACATTTAAGTTTTAATTAACAATAACAGCACTTTGTGAATGCACTTTTATATAACTACATTTCTTCCTTTTTTTTTTCTCAATGAACCCCCTTAAATATTTCCATTAGAGCAGTAAAACAGTACTGTGCACTTTTAATTAGTTTTCAATATGATTAATGTGTTTAAATATCATTTGGGCTTCGCTTCGGTTTGACTTCTGAGTCTTTCAGTGTGTTTGAATGACCGGTGCCACTTTCAGTCCCAGAGAGCTAAGGTGGCCTTTTATCACAGGAAAGTCTAGGAGGTGTGTGGTACTCCAAAGAGCAGCTAAACTAACAAATGACATAATACAGTTTAACGACTTCTTATGGGTTGGCCAAACACAGACTCGCTGAAATTGAAAAACCATACACACTTAGAAACTCACACTTAGACTCCCACAAACACCAAACTAGTAACCCCTTGTGTGTTCTTGAACTCACATTCTGGGTCTCTAGATTTACAGACTAAGCCAGTGGCAGTAGCATAGCTTTTCCACTGATCTGAGGTCTTGATGTCAGTCTGTACTCTCAGAGACAGGAGTTTGATGCCGTTTGGTCTCTCTGTGCTGGTGTTTGCTTGATCGCATCAGTGCATTTAGGTCAGAGTTTCAGGAACCTAACAAGGGAGCTAGAGATGAAAGCACGTTCAAACAGGGCATTGAAAAGCAGATAAAAGAGCAAGCAGCATGTATATCTGATAACAGATGCAGCCAGCATTTCGTCTTGCACTATTTTATGGTCCCTTAGGACACTACACAAGGCCAGTAGATGCAATATTGAATCAGAAATATTTAATAGAGTAAATTGTTTTAATAGGTGACCTTGTTTCTGTTTTATCCTAGATGGGATACATCCTTTATATAATCCAATTCGGCTTCCTCAACTGTGTAAGTTCTGTGACGTGGAGGCATCCGACTGTAAAGGCACTGGCACCTGTGAAAGCAACTGCAGCATCACATCCATCTGTGCCGATGCTGATGAAATCTGTGTGGCTATCTGGTACGTCACTGTTTAAGTCATATTCTTCCACAACTTTTTATGAAGTGCGAAACATCTGTTGTATGCAAGTGTAAAACATCTGCTTTGCACAACAGTCAAAAATCACCAATGAATCTTGTTCACAGCTTGCAGTATCATTCTCATATTTTTTAAAAATGACACAAAATCAAAATTGGCCCTTTAGCCTCAGTACATGTTGTAAAGGAAAAAAAGTGGTGGTTTTAATCAAAATGTGAGAACTTTCACCACTTCTGAAACAACTTTGCTTTTCTGCTTACATAACCTAGGCCAAATGGTGAGGGGGAAAAAATATTATCCAAAGGTCTAATACTTCAAAATCCAGTTAAATGCTAGTAAATACTATCAAGTGTCCTGTTTTGCTCTGAAATATGTGACATTGTGGTTAAATGTGCTGTGTATGTCATTTCATGTTGTCTTTAATTATGGAAACAGCACAGTTAAATATAGCAACAAGTCATTGCTGTGTCTAAGTGCTTATTATGTTTACTGATATGGCAACAAGGGGACATGCAGTTTATTTTTTACTGTCAAAGTCAACTGAGAATGTAAAATAACAACTGAACTGTATTTTGTATTGACAAAAGAACTGTCATTTGATATCACAATCCCTGTAATCACAGTTTATATTTGTGTCCTCTCAATGACATCAGGAGGAAGAGTGATGACAACAACACGATGGAGACATTGTGCCACAAACCCTCCGAGCCCCTCTACGGCATCATGGTGGAGAACTACAACAACACCAAGTGTGAAATGAAAAAGAGGATGTCAAACAGAGGCCCTTTCCACATCTGCTCCTGCAACGCTGAGGAGTGCAACGACATGCTGATGTTCACACTCCGTTAGTTTCCTTCTTCATTCCTTCTTTCCAACTTTGTGTATCCTCCCTTTTTGTGTCACTGATAGTAGTGGTTTAAGATAGTAACTGAAATTTGTAGATTCAAACCATTGTGTCCTTGAGCAAGGTACTTCAGGTTGATCCAGCTGACAGGCCCAGATGGAAATCTGCGGAATCATGTTTTATCTGCTGATTTTTAAAGTGCCCCTATTAAGCCTTTTCCAATATTACCTTTCATGCAGTGTGTCATGTAGCAGTATGTGAACATAAACTTTCTGCAAAGTTGTGAAGCCGAAAGTGCACGATATATAAAGTTATTGTCTATCAAAAAAAAGAGTCGGCTCGCAATCGCCTAAACGAGTCATTAGGAATTCGAATCTTATTGTGTTACGGCTGTACGTCATGAAGTAACACATTTGCATAATGTCTGCCCATGGTTGTCATTCGCGCTGTACGCGGTAAACCAATCACAAAGGACTGCGCCATCTGACCAATCACAGCAGCGAGTGCTCACGGAAAGGAGCGGTTTACAGAGACTGATTCTTCGAACTGCTTCGCACGAGTCGTTTAGGAATCATTTAGAAATGAGGTCAAATTAAAGCTATTTTTTGAGAAAACTAAACTGTTTTTTGACCTTGGATGCATGTAAACCTGTTTTAGGAGACTCATAAAACAATATTAGCAACCTTAAAAATGGCATAATAGGGGCACTTTAAAGGGATAGTTCACCCAAAAATGAAAATTCTGTCATTAATTACTCACCGTCATGTTTTTCCAAACCCAACCCAAGACCTTCATTCATCTTCGGGTCACAAATTAAGATATTTTTGATTAAAGCCGAGAACTTTCTGACCCTCCATAGACAGCAACACAACTGAAATGTTCCCAGGTCCAGAAACGTAGCAAGGACATTGGTTAAATAGTCCATGTGACATCAGGGCTTCAACCGTAATTTTACGAAGCTACGTTGAACACGCACATGCATCAGCATGCACGTGTCGTTTACATGAAGCGGAAGCAAGCGCATGCGTCGTGATACTCTTTCCACAATGGCGGCACGCCACTGCAGACGGGATGAGGAGAAGAATTGTTGAATAAAGTTATTTTTGTTTTCTTTGTGCACAAAAAGTATTCTCGTAGCTTCGTAAAATTACGGTTGAACCCCTGATCTCACATGGACTATTTTACCGATGTCTTTGCTACATTTCTGGGTCTGGGAAGCTTTCAGTTGAACTATCCCTTTAAGGAAAAACTGCAGAATGAATTTAAACATAAAACCTTAAAGAGAACTGAAAAGTATGTATTTATTGGTAGATGACAGCATAATCAAGTTATTTGAAAAAGTCCACATGACCCTGTTTACTTTCTTTATACATGTTTCTTACGTTATTGTGCACGATTATTTGCCAGGTTTATTTCAACTAAAAATATTTCATATTGGAATTTTTCATCAAAATGTTGCTGCTTTGACTCAAAAACAACTTTCCTTTATTGAATGACCTAAAAAATGATTTGCAGTTATTATTATAAACCCTTCTCTTCCAATCACCTGGCTCCATCCTGGTTAACGCCCACTTTTCATAATCCAATCAATTCCATATGGATAAAATCAAGCCCTGCCCTACAATTATTCTTTTTTTCTTTTTGAACATCACGTTTCATTCTGAAATACAGTAGATTACAGAAATGAAATGGATGCGAACACCATTTAGATGCCAAGCAGTGTTTTAATTGTTAACTAAAACAAAAACTATTAAAAATAGTTTTCATGAACTGAAATAAATCTGAAATAAAATAGAATATAAAGCTTAATTTGAATGGTTCATTTTGGCAACTAATTGAAATAAGTTAAAGTACTAAAATTACTTAAACTAAAATAAAACTTGCTAAATGGAAATATGAAAAAATAAATAAATAAAAATGACAAAAGCACATAAAATTACTAAAAACTATTCTAAAATTTAAAGCTAATTCAAAATATAAATAAATGCTATAATAGTAGATCAACAATGCTAAAATTACTCTGATGAAAAGGATGGGAATTTTGTAGAATTTTATGAATGACAGACATTCCAAATCAGTGGAAATCTGCGGCGTTCTGCAGTCCCAGATTCCGTGTGGGCCTGCAAATTGGCAAGCGAAACCGAAGCATTGCAACCTCTGAAGCTTCTCATGTGATGCAGCCTACATCAGATCTCTCTGAGGTTTCCAAAGACTGTGGAAACGCTGCGTTAGCGTATAAAAAAATGAACCGTGTTTCAGCTAGTTTTGGTTTTGATAGTGCCACACTCCACTTCACCACACTAAACAGCACTCAACTGAGCTGATAAATCAAACCCAAGCAGAATATGTTTATCTTCCACACACAAGCTGTACAATGCTAACTATTTAGCACTGGCTCGTAGCTTGTAACACGCTCTGGTATGCCATCTCAGGTTGTCGTAACGTTCTAAAGCAGCTGCATTGTTGCTGGCCTGGCCGTGCTGTCTCAGGCAGACTTTCTATTGGCTTTGGTTGTGTGGACGGCTGAGGATCTCAGACATGTGGTTTCCTGTCTGTGTAACTTGAAGCAGAGACATCACAACCACATGGCAAAACAGCTGTGTGCACTAGGCATGCACTAAAATAACCTTATTTACCACTATTTGGAAAGTTTATTGCATGTTTCGAGCCACATTTTCGTTTTTAAACAAGGAATATCCACATTGTATGGTTTATTAAACCTAAAACCGTACGCGGGGGTTTCTGAGGTGTGGGGTATCCTCTTTCCTCCTTTCAGTACGTAAACACATTTATCGTAAGCTAATGAAGACAGATTGTACCTATGTTAATTTGCGGATATGTGTTGCGAAAGATGACGTTTGAGCAGGTGTTTGATGCCTGTAGTGTTTGATCTGTAGGAGCAGTTGAGGTAGGCTGTAATTCCATCCGATGAAGGAGGCCTCATTCCCTGCCAGAGTGGGCAAGTATTGCAGGAAGTCCATGTTTACTTACTGGAATGGTTCCATGGCATATTTCTCCAGAAATGCCAGGCATTGTTTTCCCGGACCATAACATTTTTATGACATTAACTGTGGCTGAGGGCCTGCACGTTCCAGCGATAAGCTCCCTATTCTGTATTCGCTGTTTCTTTGGACTTCATTATGGCAGCTGCAGGGTGTACACACCAGCTCATAATTATATACTGCGCAGCAGGGCAATTTCACACATTTTTTTTGCTGAATCGAATAAACTGAAAGTCAAGTATACGCTACTTTTGGCCTAGGTGGACTTTTTAGGTGGAAATACTCTGTGAAAACTAAAGGTGCCTTTGTGTACTGAAGGTACTATGGTATATTTTTCAAGTGCCTCAGAAGCTTTCTTCTTCCTGATGGGTTACGAAACAGTCAAAAGTTTATATAGAAGTTAATGATGAAGTTATTTAGAGAACTGCCCTTGACTGTACTTCGTAAGGGTGACTAGATGTTCTCCAGAGTGTCTTTTCATTGTCTTTTCATTTGTATAGTGTCAGCACTGCCATATTGTCTTGTAAGTTTTTTTTTTTTTTTTTTTGCAAAGACTGATATTTAAGTAAATTTTTATACTTCATTTTTTTTTTTTTAATTTTAAAATAAAATATTTT
>JAFVLL020038406.1:0-18909 GCA_021397915.2 Tor tambroides | reverse complement strand
AGCCGTAGATGAAACCAGTGTAAGAAACAGCCGTAGATACAGGGTCTATGAAACAACAGCTAGCGCTCTCAGGCCGCACCTAGAATACAAATAAAAACACAAACAGACATCCACTTTAAACAATTTCCCCCCCTTTCAAAAGAAAGGAACCCACAATAAAGTTTCTTACCTCATTCTTAGACAACAGTAAGCTTTACGCTACCTGCACTCATCACTTCGGACACACACATCCCTAATAACAAACACATATTTAGAACATAAAACTGCGACTGTAAGGAACAGCGAATCGGTGACTTACCAGGGGAACGTGACAAGACAAACCCCTGGACCTTTACGGCCCACAAATGGGAACACAGAGCGGAATCACCATGCCACACTCCGACTTGCTTCTTATAAAGCCACTGGGCCTCCACTAGAACGCACCTCAATGATTGAGCCACCAGGTGTGATCAATGACAATATGCCACTCAACGCCAGTGGGCGTGTCTTCCCATTTGAAATGTGCAAGGATTAAAATGGAAACTGATTCTAATGGATCAACAAGCCATGATAAAACTCATCCTGTCACACTACATTTTAAAATATATTTCAAATGTTCTTTATTCCTGTGGCAAAGCTGAATTTTCAGCAG
This sequence comes from Tor tambroides, assembly GCA_021397915.2. Taxonomy (NCBI): domain Eukaryota; kingdom Metazoa; phylum Chordata; class Actinopteri; order Cypriniformes; family Cyprinidae; genus Tor; species Tor tambroides. The sequence continues at coordinate 18,278 of JAFVLL020038406.1, read as the reverse complement.
CAATTACTCCAGTCTTCAGAATTACTTGATCCTTCAGAAATCATTTTAATATGCTGATTTGGTACTCATTTCTTATTATTATCAGGGTTGAAAACAGCTGTGCTGCTCAATATTTGGAATTCTAACTAAATTTAGAATTTAAATTTTGTAGATTATTTATAACATTTAACAAATTCAGATTGGAACAATTTATAAGATTTTGTCATATACACGTTTTGCACACAAATACATGCACATGTGTATCTAATAAGACACAGTGTCTTTTGTTACAATTTTCTACAACCATTTGAGAATGGTGTTAATTACATATAAAATACCATATGTTAGGTTAAAGAAAATATAGTCCAGAAAACCCCTCATAAAAATACATGATTCATAATACAGTGCTGAGGCTGAATATGTAAATGTGAAGTGCTTACCACTGTTGACCTAGTAACCCACAGCCCACCTCTATTCACAAATACAGCAATGTTTTTCCATCTCTCCCTTTGCTTTCTCCCAATACTCGCTCGTGTGGAGACAGTATTGATGCTCCAAATGGTTACATGAACAGTTTTCGAATGGCCTGCTCTCAAATGTGCCGTGGGGAGGCATAAAATATGAGCTTCCAGGTGCTAATTAAAAATTCCAATACTGACAGACAACACCACGCCAGAGATGCAATCGCCTTGTCTCTCCATGGGGGAGAGGAATAATATGATTATCTTTTCACAGAATCAATTCAGCTTTGTTTCATGGGAAAGAGGGACTCTCAGCAGAATGAGCTGTTTGAGGTGGAGAAACAAAGGGAGTGTAATGTTTTTGAAGGTCCTGCTTTCATGCCTCCAGCATCTGGTGCCTGGAGTCTTTGCAGACCCTTTGCACACATAAATGCTTCAAACATTTGCCTTTCTTCCTCAAAACTGACTGCCTAAGTATAGAAACGAAGCTTCTGAGACCATTACGAACAGCTGAGCGCTATGAGAGCTAGTCTTTGACTCTTAACTGTACTGAGGTCAAAGTGGTAAAATCAACAAAGCAAGCTCTTATTTTTTCCTTAGTACTCTTTCTCTGTAAACATGCAAAGATGTGAGCTTAAGGGAACCAGTCCAAGTGTTTTGGATTCTTTCTGCACAGAATATTTCTTGGCTGAAAGCATACTAACTAAGGATGTGCAATTGGAAGATCAAGGTTATAATTAAGGGATTTAGGCTGTCTCTCTATTATAACAGAGAGCTGCAGATCCTACAGCCACAAAAGTAATGATCTGATTCGGTACTAGATGAAGACTTATAAATGTTTTATTGAATTTTAAATAGTATATCTTGGAACTGGAATTCTAATTTTATTGAGCACTGGTACTGTGTACTGTGGAACAGAGCATCTAAAATATGGCTAATCATTGACTTGCTATTCCTATAGTATCTATATTAGGGCTGTCAGTTTAAAGTGTTAATATGTTAGTATCAAACATGAAGCATATTATAGGGCTTTTACAAAAGACTCTTATTTCTGCAGGTTACATCTTTAAACCAAGTGACTCTCTTTATTGGAGAGTCATTTGAATTATTTATTCGACCAATTCATTCAAAAATGTAGATTCATTCAGAAACTAAACAACTGACTTTTTACGAGTGAGTCATTGAATCATTCATTCAACCAATATGCTTAAAAACAATGACTCATAGAAAAGAAACAAGTGACTGTCTTAATAAGTGAGTCATTACATTATTCGCAATAGCAAATGATTCATTCAAAAACGCTGAATCATTCAACCAATTTTTATAATGTCTACTTCAGTAATCCAATGTCTTAAATTCTTCTTTTCATGACCTGGAGGATTTTTATCAGCAAATATTAATATACTATATGCCAGTGTTATTTTAGAATTATTTATATTTTATTTTTTTATATTTTTCATTTTCCTTTTAATTTTATTGTTAATAATTTTGTTTGGTTTTTATCATTTTTATCATTAGTTTTTAAATATTTTTATTCATCTTTCATTTATTTTATTTAGTTGTAGAAATGTTTGTAATTTAGCCTCAAATTATTTATTTCAGTTAGTTTCCAAGAAAACACACACACACACACACACACACACACACACGCACACGCGCACAGGTACACACGCACGCACACACACACACACACACACACACACACACACACACACACACACACACACACACACATGTTTGTTTTGTGGTTTACGGGGACTCTCCATAGGCATAATGGTTTTTATACCGTACAAACTGTATGGGCTATTGCCCTACACCAACCCTACACCTAAACCTACCCCTTACAGGAAACTTTGTGCATTTTTAGATTTTCAAAAAAAACACCATTTAGTATGTTTTTTAAGCCTTTTGAATTACGGGGACATAGGCAGTGTCCTCATAAACCACCTTCAAATTGTAATACCTCTGTCATACCCATGTCATTAAACAAATTTTGTCCACATAAACCACAAAAACCAGTACACACACACACACACACACACACACACAGAGAGAGAGAGAGAGAGAGAGACATATTTCAATTACTGAAAATGATTTTTAATAGTTTTAGTTAACAATATAAGCACAGATATATACAATTAATTTGATTCATTAATCAGCATGTCCTGTAGTTAATTTTCTCATTAATTGTCACTCATAGTTTAAACTAGTGTGAAACTAATTAAGCAAACTAGTGAAAATCTGGGATCATTTTTTTTCTTTCCAGATCTACTATCTTTTGTCTTCTAATCCCAGGTTGAAAATAAGTCTCAAGGCAGGAGTTGGGCCCATGTTGAGGCAGAGTAACTGATTGTTTGGCCCGACTGCACCATTCGTTTTTTTAAGGGTATGAATCTAATGTCATTCCTCCTCATTACAGTACAGCCTTCCAATGCCTGTGCTAATTCCTCCACCAATTCCTTAGAGAAATCTCTCCGCTGCCCTGGCTAGCATAAATCATTTTTATCGCTGGTACTTCGGCCTCGATCTGCACAGACGGGTGATGTTTTAAACCCTATGTGGATAGTAAATCTGCCAACTTTAATTAAAATGGCATCTTTCCCCTTTTGTCCTGGTGACATAATGGCCTCCAAACTTCCTACAAAGGATCTCTGAGGACTGACCTCAAGGAAAAAAAATAGTATATATATAAACAAAGGGACTACCTCATGCATTCTCCAGCAGATGACCTAGTTTAAAAGTTTGAGGTAAAGTAACTTTCAGAGATGCTATTAATTAATAATTAAAATAATCTGCAACACATAATACAAGTAAATGACAATGAACAATTGTTGTTTAACAGGCAAATTCCACATAAAAGAAAAGGCCTGAAACCCAAGGTACTCCACAGCTGTCAAGGATAATAAAATGTTTCACTTTCATTTAATGCAGTCATTTATCAAGTTTAAACTGCGAAACAGAAAGGTTACGTGAGATCCCATGAGATATATGTTTTAACGTCAACGCTTTCCGCCACAAGGAGCCAAGTCATCCATGGCCTCTTGTCTGTCTTCATTGCTGTTAATAACAGTGTGAAACTCAATCAATGAAACCAATTCATTTCATTTTGCATGCTAATCATTCAGCATTGCTAAACACATAAGCCCTTATTTGAGAAGCGCATGAATTGTGGCAACAGTTTCCGCTCGCTCCAGCTGTAGCGCTCAAATGAAAAACTCATTGAGAAAAGTCAACACTGATTGCACTGTACTGCATTAAAACGCAAATATTTATGCTGTGACATTTTCCACAAATCAACAACTTAATCCACTTTCTGCCAAATGCTTTTGAAAAAGGCCATGCTGTACTATAACGGTCTGGCCTTTTAACTATAAAAGCCTTTCTGTGAATTGAACTCCAGACCCTGAATCCATCCATTCTCATCTTGGAGGGAGAAGGTCTAGCTGTGTGTGTGGCTATATTCACAGCAAAGCAGAATACAGTGTCTGTCCTTAGTGCAAAAAATACAGTTTACACAAAATTTATTATGAAAATGAAGTCACATCTCATTCTTTTTTTAAACAATTTTTACGCATTTGAATAGACAAATTATTGTTTTAGTCTGAAGACTAAGTTTTATTTTTTTGCCAATAAGTTTTATTTAGTAAGAAAAAATTTATTATTTTCTTCAGCAAGGACAGATTAAAATTTACCAAAGGTGGCAGTACTGTTTTACACAGTTAAACATTTGAAATAAATGCTGTTCTTTTGAACTTTCTATTAATCAAAGAATCATAAACGTTCAACTGTTGTCAGAATCGCCTGATATAAACAAAGAATTCTGACTTTCTTGCAATTCTGAGGTTACATCTCAATTCGGTTTTTTGTTTGTGCCACAGAATAAAAAAGATAAATGACTTCTTAGCTCACACATTTGAATTTTGTTCTTACATTTGCAGGTTTATATCTCACAATTCACAATTTTATATCCTGAAATTGTATTATTAAATTGTTTTAATATTTATATTTTTATATATCTCGGAATTTCGATTTTTTTCCCCATTTTTTAACCGTGTGGCGGAAACAAGCTTCCATACATATGAGACTTTAAAAAATCTTTCATACAGTAGTGTGTGAACCTAGTCTATGTGAAATAACCAACCTTTCTAATTTGTCTTTGTGGGCAGCCACTAATTTTCCATTTCATTTTTCATCTGGGCCCTGCTCTTTACCAGCAGAGATATAACAGTCATCGGTGTCCCCGAGACATTATCAAAACCTGACAAAGCGCCCCAGTGTGGGCCTAATAAAGATCCTTTATGAGGCTGAGTGCATTAGCAGGACTTAGAAAAAGCATTGGACTCCATTGATTTCATGCACAGTGTGGTTTATTTACACTTCCTCTCTATCTGTTATCAGACACAGGCTGCTATTGTTTTCTCTAGCGTGGGCCACTTATGACGCTTATTTTGCAAGAGGTGTTACTTTAAGTGTGACTGGCATGAGGAGTGGCCAGACTATGGTGTATTTTTATTTCCCCGATTGTCTTTTTGTACATCTCTCAAATACAGAGGTATTTCAAATGATTTTTAGGAAGGAGGGAAGGTGAGCTTTGCAATTGAGCGATGTCTTTGCATTGATTAGCTCCTGGGTAGGTACTTAGAGACCACAATTTTCCCTGTGTGAAGCAAAATCAGCAATTAAATGGACTGAAATGCTGTTTTTTTTTACACTGTATGCTGCCATTTGCATGCGACATTGTTTTTGTTTGAGGACTAAACAAAAACAGTACTTTACAATGAAGGTTTGACAGTGATAAAGATTTTTCCCTGCTGACCTTTTAATACAAGGCAGTGTGATGTTTTTGTTAGACTGACAAGAAAGTGCTGCCCACTGCATTAAACCTTCAAATTCTCTTTTTCCTCCGCCATCAACTTGGATTTGATTTTTATCAGTACTTTCTTTTCAAATGCAGTTGGAAAAACACAGTTATAAAATGTCAGGCATCTGGTTTTGTATTTAGTTAGTTGATACTTTTATAGGCAAATCATATTGGATTGGATGGATGGATTTAATTTTGCATTAATTAAAAAAAAAAACATCTATCACACTTACCCTCTGATGTACTGCAAAGTCACCAGTGGTCTTCTGAAAAAAAGAGAAAGAAAAATAGCACAATTCTTTTCGGTAACACTTTAGAATACTGTTTCTTACTTACTGCATAACTAATACGGAATTATTGAAGAACTAACAGGTAATTATTCATTAACACTTAACTCACTGCTGTTAACTACTAAGGAAGATGTGTTAACTAATCAGTATGTAATACAATTTTATGACTGCGTTAAGTAACAGTTAGCTAATCAATAACTAATGTATTCCTTCATACCTCCTTAAGAACTACTATTAATTATCTACTAGTTAAGGTTCAAGAAATATAACTATGAAGTAACTACTAATGCATTGAGTCATACACAGTTAAATTGATTAGCCTCTCATATAAATGTTATTAGCAGTAGTAGTAGTATGAAAATTCAATATTATTACATTTTTATAGATGCTTTGCCTGTGTAGTGAATTGTTTTGTTAGTGTGTTTTGTAAGAAATCAGCTTACAATAGGAGCCCCACCACCACTCCAGTGCCTTGCGATAACTTAGCTTAGTTTTTATATTTTATATACAGTACTGTATGTGTGCCTCCTCACCATATACCACATTACCATTAATTCAATTCCTCTATGTAAGGCAAGGACTGAGGGAAAGTGAAAATATAGGTAACCCATTAAGTAATTAATAAAGAATTATCAAATAATTCTGCAGGACTTATTTCGACCTGAAGCAAGTAGGCCTATTCTAAAGTGAAAATACAGAGAACCCATTAATTAATAAAGAATATTAGATAATTCATAAGAATGACTTAGAACCTGAAACAGTATTCTAAAGAGTGAAAATATAGGGAACTCATTAGTAATTAATAAATAATTATCAAAAAATTCTGCAGGGATGATATTTAAAACCTGAAACAGTAGGCCTATTCTAAAGTGAAAATATAGTGAAACCTATGAAAGTAATTAATTAAGAATTATCAGATAATTCCACAGGAATATTAGAACCTGAAACAGTATTCTAAAGTGAAAATATGGGAACTCACTAGTAATTAATAAATAATTATCAAATAATTCTGCAGGACTTATTCGAACCTGAAACAGTAGGCCTATTCTAAAGTGAAAATATGGTAAGCTATAGTAATTAATTAAGAATTAATCAATTCCACAAGAATTACTTAGAACCTGAAACAGTATTCTAAAGTGAAAATATAGGGAACTCACTAGTAATTAATAAAGAATTATCAAATAATTCTGCAGGACTTATTTCGAACCTGAAACATTAGGCCTATTCTAAAGTGAAAATATTGGAAACCCATTAGTAATTAATAAAGAATTATTAGATAATTCCGCAAGAATTACTTAGAACCTGAAACAGTATTCTAAAGTGAAAATATAGGGAACCCATTAGTAATTAATAAATAATTATCAAATAATTATGCAGGACTTATTTCGAACCTGAAACAGTAGGCCTATTCTAAAGGCAAAATATAGTGAAACCTTTAGTAATTAATAAAGAATTAATTACTCGTGCGGGAGCTGGGGTCAGGGAAACCGCAGTTAACTTCCCTGTGTTAACTTAGGCGTTAACACAACACAAAAACTACCCAATAATAAAAAACAAAAAAACAAATATGACCCAACAGCTTCATCCCAGTGTTTCGGTAAATAAATAAATAAATTAATTAATTAATTAAATCACCATTTTACAGAGTGTACTGTATCTCTAGTAAGTTGGATAGTTATGACAAGGAGGGCCAAAACAAAAATTTACCATAGGTTGATCTGACTTTGCGCACTGATTTCAATCGTTTATAATAAAAAAATTTGTACACTTATGGATGACAGTATACTTTTGCCAGTAGAATTTGATGTATATATCCATTTCACCCAAAATGTCACTTATGCCCTTCTGGTTCTCACCCCTCATTATGTACAATTATAATAATGAGTCCTTTTGGGTGTGCAGCAAAATGCATATTTCATTTCCATTATAGGCTAATAATAGTAGTGGACTGTAACAAAGTTGCTACTGTAGTAGTACTTTGTACTTGACCTTTTACTCAAGTAATTTTGAAAATGAATAGGCCTACTAATAATTTTACTGGAGTAATATTTTATTGGGGTATCTGTACTTTTACTCAAGTACTTGATTGTGGGCCACAACCTTATTATTATAGTGATTATTTGCACATAACTGTTCAGTAGTAGTTATTTCATAGTTATTTTTCTTGAACCTTAACTAGTAGATAATTAATAGTAGTTCTTCAGGAGGTATGACAGAATACATTAGTTATTGATTAGCTGTTACTTAACACAATCATAAAATTGTATTCCATACTGATTAGTTAACACATCTTCCTTAGTAGTTAACAGTAGTGAGTTAAGTGTTAATGAATAATTACCCGTTAGTTCTTCAATAATTCCTTATTAGTTATGCAGTAAGTAAGAAACAGTATTCTAAAGTGTTACCTTATTTTCATCAAGCCACCAATGTAATGATTTAACCTTTTTTTTTCAAATTCTCAAAAGTGGAAACAAAGCCTTTTAAAAGCAAGTTACATAATAATTCAGTCTTTTTCATAATTCATAGCAAGCACAGCATGAACTGTACTGTAACAAATATCTGAATGGTGGGAGATAAACGTTAAGCTCTACCAGACGCCCCCAAACCACCATTTGATGCTCTGTGTCGTTTGCTTTAAAGAGGCCGGTCCTTTGGTTAAAAGGGTCATAAAAGCATAACAACACTTGCACGTTGGTTATATAAAATGTGGGCATGTTAAAAACAGAAATGAATAGAATAGGAAAAGCATTACATCTAGTCACAAATCCCTTCTGTGCTTGCAGTCTTAGGAAATGCTTTCATAGTTAGACAAAGTCTCTGTAGTTTGCTGAAGAACACATAATTAGGCACTATTTTTGTTCTGCTTATAAATGCTTCTTTTGAGGAAGAAATTACCAGAGGTTTTTCTGTACCTAATAAGCAACGTCTTTCATTTCATAAGCAGAGTGCAAAACCATCCTTCATTTAACAGCTGCTCAAAAAGGCTTCTCTTTTCTACAAAATATACCTTTCACTTTATTTAAACAATTTATTTTGATTCAACAACATTGTATCAGGTTTCTGTTTCAAATGTGATTGCTTCATGTTAAGTTGACTTGAAACAATTACTCTTTGACTTAACTTGATGTTTTCATATTGAAATAGCATGTTTCAATCAAGTAACCCAACCAGGACTCAATCAAACAGGATTTTCACTTCCCATTATGCTTTGCAAAGGGGCTGAACTGGGAGAGTAAATGTTGAAATAAAGTGTAATTTTAAGCATTTTTTAGCAAGATGAGAAAATTGAGAGACTTCTTAATGATTACTGTTCTATTATGTTGGTATTTAAAAGTTTCTGTTATGTTAGTGGTTTAGGGTTACCATTGTGGTGAAGTCTTGAGCTTGTGCTTGGGTTGAGGACCTGCTAATAAAGATCCAAATCACTTTAATAATAAAGTAATCACTATGGTAGTGCTCTGGATGAAACCAGTATCGATTCTGGATTATGACACGGACATCATGTGTAAAGAAAAGTTATATTTAGTTTGTTACACCACATGACTAAACAGGAAGCATTAATTGTAGGATTATTTGAATGTCAATTTAAATGAAAATCATTTATTTAAGTTAAACTAAAACCATTCATTCAAATTAAAGGAACACCATTGATTCTAGTTAGTTGTACATGGATGGTTCTATTTAGTTTTACATGCTTCATTCACGTGGAACCACTGTCCATGATTGAATCATGTTCAGCCAAAGAGCTATTTTTTTGAGTGTATTATTGGTAAACACCATGCATTTGTGCAAAAAGTACAGTACAGTTAAAATAAAGATTACAAAAGACATAAAACAACCATATGCAGAATTATGTGGTCCCATTAATTTGTTTGGTGATGGTTTACAGCTAAGAAGAACTTTAGCAGCTGTCATATGAATGTGCTGCTGATGATTTATAGGAAATGCTTGTTCTACAATAAATCACTCTATGACCTGTGTAATCTGCTCATTAGCCAAAGATTGTAATTTCGTATGTATTGATTAACTGACAGTATGAATAATTAATTTTTCATACAGATAAAAATGTTATCATTTTTATTAATAATGCACAATCCATTAGTGATGGGGATTTCAATGACTTGTTCTGTAGTTTACATGTTACACCAGTAGGTGGCGACAAGTGACTGTCTTTATGAGTGAATCACTGAGTCATTCATTCAGCCAATTCATTCAAACAAGCTGATTTATTCAGGAACGAAACAAGTGTGTATTTATGAAGGAGTCACTGAATCATTCATTGGGCTCTTACTAAAACTGGATCGACAATATCACACTCGCAGTTGTGCTGTTTTTATGATTATCAAGGCTCGTTATTATTGCTTATGTTTCTCAGATGATAATCTGGTACTGTTTCCATTTAATCATGAATCTTTTTAATACACTTTATTGTATTTGAATAATTTGTCACCTTAAAAAAGAAAATGCAGACTGAGACAGAATGTCACATAGTCACAGATCTTTGGTGTGAAAGCAGAGAAATCAATGACACTTTTTAAGGCGAAGGGCGACCCTCGAGGCAGGACAGATCTATAGACAGCACATTAGCCCTCTGCGATGACAGACATGAGTTTGAATGATTAATAGTGCATGTGCTTGAAATAAAGACTTATTGATATGACCTATGAATGCAGGAATTTGGTGCAAATGGAATGACATAAATCCGCAGGACTTATCCTTCCTGATATTTCCATACCATCATTGTCTTTGCCAGGAGAATAGAATACTGTAGAATTGTGGCACATTTGTTTGATGCCTAACATAAAACAGATTGCTATGTGACGTTTTTGTATGTTGTCAGCTGACAACATTTTGTAACTTGGTCACACTTTATATTAGGTGGCCTTAACTACTATGTACTTACATCAAAAAATAAATACAATGTACTTGTGTTTATACTGTATTGCAAAACACTATTGCTGCTATTGAGGTGGGATACAGTTAAGGTTAGGGGTTAGGGTGGGTTAAGGTGTAAGGGATGGGTCAACAGTGTAATTATAAATGTAATTACAGAAAAAAATTACAGATGTAATTACATATAGGTATTTTTAAAAATATAAGTACAATGTAAAAACATGTATGTACACAATAAGTGCATTGCACCAAATTATTAATTTAAATGTAAGTACATAGTAGTTAAGGTCACCTAATATAAAGTGGGACTCTCTAAAAAATGCTGGGTTAAATACAACCCAGCGCTGGGTAAAATATGGACAAACCCAGCGATTGGGTTGTTTTGACCCAGCGATTGTCTTACTGCCCAGAAGGTTGGGTTAAACATTTAACCCAATTATTGGTTGAAAACAAGCCAGCATGTGTTCCGTCCAATATTTACCCAGCACTGGGTTGTATTTAACCCAGCATTTTTTAGAGTGTATAAATTAAATAAATTAATTACATACATATAAACTAATTTACTCATTAAATATAAAAGATTATGACTAGTAACTTTTTTTTACTTCAGTGTATATTTATTATTTTTGACACAAACTATAAAAAAAGTTGTTAAAATTTTAACCATTATTGCTCAGGGGGAAAAAAACTACAGATAACGTTAAGAACCTTTTGACTCCTTCCAGTTGCTAAAATACAGTCCTTGTGAACGTTATTCTGTGACAATTAGCTCCAATCTCCTTAAATATATCTCAAATAAATGTCTTATTACAACACTGTGCACTCCAAGGAATTAATAATATACTGCACACATTCTAGACTCTTTGATCATTTCATTAACTAAGCCTTTTAACTTCATTTTAAGATTTCTGTTTATTTCCAGAAGTATGTATAGGTTTCATCTATGTACTTAATCTAAGTGATGAATCTTAAAACGACTGCTAATTAGTTTAGATAATAACTCCATACACTGCTTACTAGCAGCAAAGAGCAAACGGCTATTCTACGAAACTGAATACTGTTATTTTGGCTGATGGGATTTTAATGAGTAACAATATCTACTTTTTGCCTCGTAAGAGGAAATGCTCACACTGACAGCAGACGTTGTCTTACCACAGATTTAATGTGTCACTGAGGCACAGGCTTATAGCATGTTATAAGACTCTCAGGAGAAGCTCATTCAGACAAACACAGATGCTTCCATCTGTTAAGCTCATATTTACCACTCTGTCCCAATTCTACTCTCTCTCTCTTCCATGTGGGCAGTCCAGGTTAAGTATTGATTTGGGTGCTCCTACCCCATTTATCTAACTTTCTGCCTCTGTCCGCCCCGCTACAGCTCAAGGACCCAAAAGCTTGGGGGTCCTGGGATTTTGAATAGCTCTACTTGGCTTTTTTTCTTGGTGACATACTGAAGGTCCACTTAAGTGGTAAAGTAAACAAAATATGCTCTTGGTCTCTCTCTCTATATGTTTTTCTATGCAGACTATTTAACTTAAATGGAAAGCAGGAAATGTCAGCTGTTTAAAGGTCATGTAAGCGGTGCCTGAAATGGCACTTATACTTCATTTAATCATTTATCTAGTGCCTTTGTCCTCTAGATCTCCTTCTGCCCATTGTGCTTGATGTATAATAAGCCAGGAAGATTCAGAGAAACCTTTTATGAGAATCTAATGGGCCTTTTATGTTTCTCTCAAATATCCATATAATTGATGCTAAGCTCAACAGCACTGCTGTATATGGAGACAGGCTAAAGTCTTCACAAAACAGTTAAATGGACATTCAACCCAGCTAGAAAAAGGGTTTTCCAACCTTTTGTCTTTTGTTTTCAGTAAAGCTCAAGTATGCCTTCATAGACAAAAAGTGTTTCTCCATATTCATATTGACCTGTGTATCATTTAGCATTAAAATTAATATTATTATAATAACCATTATAAAAGCACTGAACTGAAGCTTCGGATTTTAAAATATTCTGAAATAGAAAAGTTACTATAAATTATAATTTTTATAACAATATTACTTTTTTACTATATTTTTTAATTTTTAATGTTTATTAAATAAACACAGCCTTAATAAGCATGGGATATAGTATTTCTTAAAAAAAAACATAAAATATACCCTAAACTTTAAAGCAGTATATATCTTAAAGTGTCACTTAAAACATTATTTTTTTTTAAGAAACGGAATGTGTTATACTGTTAATGACAACAACAATAAGAAGAAGAAGAAGAAGAAGAAGAAGGCTAAAAGCCTAAAAATGTTAATTTTAAAGTCATTTATTTTTTAAGTTTAAAAACACAAAATCTTCCATTGTGCTAGAATACATAAGTTTCTTGGTATACAGACACACCAGAAATGTCTGTCCATGCCGAGCTGTCATGTCTGCCCCAAAAACAATGGTTCTTCAACAAAGGATGAACAACAAGTTGGCAAACCATCTCTCTCAGCTATTACTGCCTGTTGTCTCCCTTGTGTTTTTGCTTATCTTTCGCTTTTGTTTGTTCCTGATCCTCTGCCATTCCAAATACACTTTCTGTATAGTTGCATCCGCCTCAGGAAGGTTTAGTTACATGCAGCTTCTAAACACAGTTACAGTCATATCAGTAATAGCGACATGGCTGAATTCCCAAACCGTAATTTGACAGTAACACATATTTAATAAGTAAAACCACTCTTCCGCAAATAATTAATGAGAAAATCCGCATCCTTCATTAATCTCAGTCAATTTGAAAAACAAAGCCTTGGTCTTTGATCCATATTAATGTTATGAGTTTTCTGCTGAACCAATCTTTAGAAATTAAATCCCCACTTCACCAAAGTAAACTTCGAAGTTTTATTTATTTATCATTTTTTTGGAAGCAGAAGGATGTTGTTTTGTTTTGCTTCAGAAGAGCTGTGATTTATTGCAAAGCTGAAAACTGGGCTAGATAAGAAGAGGAGGGTTTTATACAAATGTGTTTGCGGACACATTGACCCACAGTCCCTCGAATCCTCATAGTGTGTGTTACTGATTAGTGATGGCTGAGCAGTAGGAGTGTGCTTTTATACTTCCTGCTTTCAGAAGAGCAAACAGGGAATTTGTACGCTGAGTTTTATTAAAAAACCTCTTCTGCTCAAAGAGGATATGGCAAAAATGACAAATTCATGTTTGATAGGATAATCCCAAGGTACTCCATCATGGGTGAGACATGCATCAGTTCTCCTTTGAAAGTCGGAGGCAAGGCGTCTGCTACACTCCTCAGACAGCGTGAATCCCATGAGTACCTCAAAAAGACCGTGTTACACTCTTTTTCAGATGAAAGCCTTTTGCTCAACAAAGTAAAATTCATCTTAAAACTTTTTAAAAGATTTTTTCATACAAAAACAAGGGAAAAAACCTGGTGTCAGCTGTTATCACAGTCAACAAATTGGTCAACAAAACTCATTCTGGCAGATCTTCACTGAATATTTTCTTTCAGATTTCTCTTTTTGTCTGGCAGGGTTTGTGTGCAATAATTTGAATAGAATGCCTTAGAAAACATGATGCAGTTCAAACTTGTATGTGAATAGAATTAAAGTGAATTCAAATTCAAATATGTTTTTGTAGTGTAACTGTAATTTTCAAGACAAACTTTGAATGTTGGCTTGAGAAAGCCATGTTTGAAAGTGTGGTAACACTTTAGTATAGGGACCAATTCGCACTATTAATTAGTTGCTTATTAGCATGTCTATTATTAGCATATTGGCTGTTTATTAGTACTTAAGCACATATTCTGCATGACCATATCTACATCCCTAATCCTACCCAATACCTAAACTTAACAACTACCTTACTAACCATTAATAAGCAGCAAATTAGGAGTTCATTGAGGCAAAAGGCATAGTTAATGGTTTGTTAATGACGAGAATTGGAATATATTGGAAAATACCAAAAGGGTTCAAACAAAAATAAAAAGCCTTTGAAATTTGATAGGTAGCTTAGCTAATGGTATTGGAAAAGTGCAAATAAAATTAAACTTTGCCAAAACAAAATTTGATAGCATTTCTACTGTGTTTGTAGTTGGTGGCTTCTTTCAGATTCATATGATAGATAGATAGATAGATAGATAGATAGATAGATAGATAGATAGATAGATAATCCCATTATACTGGGCTCGTAGCACACGCTCTTCAATTGCACGAATGGCGACGAAGTGCTGTAGCCTATATCATTTCATATTAAAGTGCAAAAGAAACTATGAGCATGCAATGTTGTAGTTATGTCATCAGTTAAGTCATGAAGTCACCGAAAAGGCGATTAAATCTGCCTTAAAACTGTGCATGCTTATAAGTATTTGTTAGATATGAGTCACATTTAAGAACATGTCTCTGAAATGTAGTGGTTTTCAAAACTGTCCTGGAGCACCCCAGCACTGTCTCCCTCATCTAACATACCCGATTCAACTCGTCAGCTCATTAGTAGACTTCAAGTCCTGAAATGGGTTAGAAAAGGTAAAGAGTTGTGAGAAAATTCGATGCGTGTCAGATCTGCATCATGTTTAGCAGCGGCAGCTCTTAAATCAGCCAAAATAACCTGATAATCCAGCTGCTGTGATGTGTATTAATCAAAGAACAAAAGAAAAAAAAGGAAATCAATAACTTTTGTAGCTTCAATGATTCATTTATATTTAATTTAGAATTTAGTGTTTGATAACTTTATTCAATTTCTGTATATTTCCTACTTGCTGAAGGGCACAGGTAAATATGATATTTATTATAATGGGTTTATGTGAAGAATATTTTAAGTTCACTTAAATTATAAGTTGTTTTTTAAAGTCTAATGAATATTAAAAATGATAACTCAATTATACTGTAATGTCAAATGGCTATAGTCAATGGAAAAATATGAGAAAACAAAACAATTTCATAGAGACAGTAGCATTGGTATCAGTTATACTCGCCTTCAATTATTAAACAAATATATATATAAATACTTAAATACTGTCTCTGTATTGTTTCTACATTAATTTGAAGATTGAATGTGAAATTATTGCAATATAAAAAATATATTTAAACATTTTAATGTTAGGTGGGATTAATTGTGGTTACATAGTGGGGTGTAACCAATTTAGTTCACATTCCAACTACTGAATTGAAAGGGAGCCAGTTCTGCAGTTTTGAATTTTGCACAAGCCTCTTCCCTGGTAAAGGATTCTAGCAGTGAGAGCCTTGGTTTGAATTCAGATTTGGGCTAGGACATTCACTCAGGGAAGGAACAATAGGTCCTGCTATAATAATGTGATATAGTGATGGCTGGACTGTGTATGTTTATTTCCCAGGCCTCTTTGTCATCGCCAGATGCTGCTGACCTTGTGTACGAATCGGTATCAGCGAGCATAGTCTTTATTTCCAAGCTTGAGAGAAAAGTATGCTCACTGGTCACCTTTGTAACCTTGCTCCAAATGAACATGTCCTTTCCTGGACACAGCTTTTGTTGAATTCTTTCACACTTTAAAATGAGAGTATCTGGGTCATGCGTGCTGTAGTTAAAACACTGTGCAAAAAATAATATAGTGTTAGTGACACTGTATGTGAATAACTCACCAGACAGATCTATTGATGAACCGTGCTAGCTAAGTCAGCAAGGAATCTCGAGGTTATATTTGATGACCAGCTCAGTTTCACACAACACATCTCAGCAAACTATTGACAGACCAGTAGCTGCAAACACACAGAAAATCCAAGCCCACCTAGCAAGCGCTGACTGCCAGTACATATGGCAGAGGCTAAAGCAGTGTTAGACCCTCCAGGAAAGCAGATTTTGGATGTCCCTCTTATCTAACACACCAGATTTAACACATCAGCTCATTAGCCATGTGTTTCATGACCTGAATTGGGTGCGCCAGATTAGTGAGACATCTAAAATGTGAAAAAATAGTCGGCCAATGTAAAATGAGTACTTTAAAACTGAGTATGCGTCATCTGTCAACTGAACGAAAGTGCAGTCGGTATGTGATTATTTTAATATGGCTGTCACCCAATTACCTGCTATATCACCTAATTAATATTCATAAGCCAGGCTGACAAGCAATGAAATGTGCCCTCTACTTTTCAATCATTCCTATGATCTTTGACAGCTATGAACCCTCCAGGGTTGCCCACCATTCGGAATTTTCAAGATTCTGAATGATGGATGGATGGATGGATGGAATGCATTACCTGTGTTGCATTTATTTGAACTGTATTCAGTAAATTCGTCTTCCTGTCATTCCAATTCAGGTTCCCCTGGGGTTTGGCCATTTCAAATTCCAATTCGCAAACTGAAAGGGAGCCACATCTTCAATTCTGAATTTTGCACTTTCCTAACCTGATGTAAAACCACTTCTCTGCCAACAACATTGGAGCCAAGAATACAACTTTTCCAAATGATGATCAGGTGCTGTCTGTGGCTGAGATTAGCAGACATTGCAAAAAGTCACCCTATGAAAATGTATTGGCCCAGATGGAATCCCTGGCAGGGTGCTGAGAGAATACCTTAGTAAGCTGTTTGATGTCCTCTCAGATATCTTCAACACCCCGCAAACACTGGCTGCTGTGCTTACATTTCAAAACCACAATCATCTTTCTGCCAGAGAAGTCAATGTTAGCATTCCTTAATGATGACTGTTGCCTTGAACTCACACTCGTCATAATGAAGTGTTTTAAAGTACTGGTCGTGACCCACATTAAGGCCTCCATCCCACCCACACTAGTTTGCTTACAGTCAGAACCGTTCTGCTGTGCATGCCCTAACATCTGCCTCCCACTTGGTTATTTCCCAACTGCACAATAAAAACACTCATGTTAGAACACTCGTTGACATCAGTTCAGTGTTCAACACTATCATACCGCTGACACTAATTGGCAAACTCTCTGTACGACAAAAAAGCACCAACCATGAGAGTTTACAGAGTGCCTGTGGATGAATAGAAAAATAGACAAAAGAGATGAGCTTTAACTTGAGATGGAGATGAGAGCAATGAAATTATTGTTTTGATATTCATATATGTACATACATAAATGAAAAATTCCACATTCTAATATTCCACATTACACACACAAAGTTCTCCTCCAAATTTCAATATATGAATGTAGGCATAATGTGCATAAAAGGTTTAAAATCTCTGTTTACACTGAAAAGCACACTCAAATAACAGGTTAATCAAATTATTTTCTTATGAGTGCTGAGTTTTGAGTTATATGCTTATGAGTGTTGCCACTGATATTGCAGATTGTGCCATTGTGTTCCTATATACTAGAGTGACGAACACCTAATGTGACAAATGGAGTTTATAGCGTTAAAGTTTATCATTACCTATTAAATGGAGTATTCAGATGGCGTACTACAGTGCTTTTCAGCAAATGTGCAGAGAGATCACATAATCATACATTTTTAAAGGGGCTGACAGCTTAATAGCAGATTTTAGGGCAGATGAGATGACTGAAGCCTGTCTAAATAGGGTCTAGCAAATGCCTTGTCCTTACAATGGCAAAGACACGGCAAAGGCCCAGAATAGTAGAAATGAGCACCCAGATCTATGGGTTTGTGGCAAAAGTCATCTTGACCTGCAGTATCATTGCTGTGAAGCTCCTATATCAACTGATAACCTCTAGTTTCTTCAAACACACACACACATACACACACATACACGTCTATGTTACTAAGAGGGGACTGTCACTCTACACTGACCAAGAGGGGACCAGGGTTTCTGCTTATTTTGAAGAAACAAAAATCACATACAAAATTTTCTTTTAAGG
>JAFVLL020038404.1:76979-105901 GCA_021397915.2 Tor tambroides | reverse complement strand
CTGACACTCTATCCTCCAATTTGATACTGTTAAGTGCTTTGACACAATCTGTATTGTTAAAAGCGCTATATAAATAAAGGTGACTTGACTTGAATCAGTAATGCAATATTGTGTGAAACTCTCCTTTTAATTAATTTATAACTTTTTTTACAACCCAAAGCTAGAGCAATCAGATATCAGTATATAAAAGCATACCATACCACGCTCAATATGTTCTCAGTCAGTTCTTTTTCCTGCTGCACCAAACTCATCCTACAGAACACAAAACACTATTAGCGCTTAAACAGCACACAACACAAAAACACTGACACCCCTGTTATCCCCTCCTTACAGATTCAGCTGATGTGGTCCAGGTTTGGTCTGTTTCTCTGGAAAGCTGCTCAACACGATGGTACGAATGGCCCTATTGAGACAAAGATCATATTACACTGTTTACACAACACTACACTTCAAGCAACAGTAAAAGAACTGAATTTCTTTGTCTACTTGATTTTCATCAGAAATCAACAAAAACAATTTTACATTATAGATATAGATTAGTGCTGTCAAACGATTAATCGCATCCAAAATAAAAGATATTGTTTACATAATATATGAGTGTGTACGGTGTATATTTATTATGTATATATAAATACAAACACATGCATGTATATTTAAGAAAAATATGTTGTTTATATATTAAATATTTAAATATAATAAACATATAAATGTATATACATGTAAATATTTTCAAAATATATACTGTATGTGTGTATTTATATATATATATATATATATAAATAAACAGAGTACACATACATATATTACGTAAACAAAAACTTTTATTTTGAATTAATCGTTTGACAGCACTAATATAGATATATATATACAGTCAAGATGTACAGCAGAGAGGCAGTTACATCTCAGGTGTGTATTTTTTAATAGTTCAACAGACCAATGGAGTCAATTATTCTGCTTATGTCAATGATTACAGCACAGAGACGTGGTTCAGATTTGAAGACGCTCGTGTGTAGGACTAATTTCTTATGCATCTCGTCCCAAGCCTCCATTGCTAATTCCAAAACATAATTTTAGAGCTATTAATGGAGGCTTGAGCAATTCATATGCAGACTAACGCAGTTACTGAAGTGAAAGCGACAGAAGATTAAGCGGGAGTGAATTACATGAGTCTGTGCAGCTCTCAACAGTGTTACTAATAGCGAAACTGTGACAAACTGCAGTGAAGCCACCTCCTCACCACTGAGAAATGAAATGTGGCTTTTCAGTTCGGCAAACTATTTTATCGAAAAGTCTAAAGCTTCTGTGCGTGTTTCCGTCTTTGTGCAAGTGTGTATAGTTTGCGTGTGCATGCAGAGAGAAAGAGTGAAAGCATGCTTTCCATTGATAACAAAAGGTAAATTAGTTGGAAAAACGGAATTTGTCATCTTACTGTTATTCATGTTTGTTTGCTTTATCAGTATCTTTCTGGGTTTTGGTTGATTTGTTGTTGTAGGCTGTTGAAGGACCTTTTAAATTGCTGAAATAATTTGGTGAAGTGATATGGAACTGTAACATAGCTGTGCATTTACTGGAAAATAACTGCACACATTAGAAGATTCGTCAACCAGAGTCAAGCATTCAACAGCCCCATGGTATAATACGATGTGCCAATAATCAATATAATTAATCGCAAATTAATCACACATCAGTTTTGGCTGAGAAATTTTCCCCCAAAAGAACATTTAAAATCATTACTGAGTTAGACAAGGAATAAATATTTTGATTCAGCATTTTAAATAGTTATTAATTGTTTTTTTTAAATGAATACTGAAATATGAAATGTTTAAAAAAAAAAATGATACTCTCAATATAAATCTAAAACTACCAGTAAGTGGCAGCAAGCCACTGTTTAAATGAGTGAGAAATTCATTTCTACCAATTAGTTCATAATTCAGAAAGTGAATAAGTCAGCAAGTGACTGTTTTTATGTTTTATTTTATTTATTTCCATAAACCTTCTCTCACTTCAAAGGCTGTGCCCTCCAGGTTGCATTGTAGGCCGCATACAGCACTGAGGAGGTCTCATTTCAGAGAAGTAATCATTACAAAATTGATTGTAATTCCTCATGAGGCATAATCTACTGTCATTTCTTTCTAACGTGGGAACGTAATGGTAACTTTTCTGAAATTAGACAGCCTCGATGATGTATGTGGCCAACAAATGCGATCTCCGGAGGACGTTTGAAATGAGACGCAGCCACAGAAATGACAAAGTTTACTTAAACCGGCATAAACTATGACACAGTTGCACTGTCACACTGACCATCTGTTGTAGATGAGCACGGCCATGGCTGTGGTGGGCGGCAGGGTGGACAGATCCAGATCTACATGCTTAACTCCAGGAGGAACACGACTGGCGCACAGAAGCTCATTCAGTAACATATTAAGCACAGGGATGGTCAAACTGACAATCAAACAAAGACAAAGAGAAGAAATCAGACAAGATGTAATTCCTTGAATATCCACATTTTACAGGGTTTCTACAGATATGACTTTTTAAGACCTTTTTAATACCACCTTATATGAAATTTAAGACCTAAACCTGTAATGGAAATACACATTATATTACATACATATATGTAGTATTTCATGTGTTTAATGTAATTTTTTTTTTTAAAATTCATCGCTATCATAAATGATATTTATTACTACGATATACAGTGAACTTTTCATATCAGCAGACAATATTCCCCACAAAACTACCACATCACCGAGATTTTTGGTGATGTAAACAATTATTCTGAAGCAATACTTTCATCAGTGTTCTCTCAGCTTTTACATACTTAAATCTGCATATTTTTATTTACCTTTATATATGCCTTTTTTGACTTTTTAAATGTATGCATCACCTTTCATGTCAAATTATTACAATTTATCAATAAATTCTATAAGGCTGTTACCAGTCAGATTAAATAATTTACTCTGCAAAATTACAACTGCAATGAATAATAATAATAATAATAAATTTTAGCAGTAATGTGACCAAAAATATTTAATTCAAAAATATTAAATATTTAATATTTAATATTTGACCCATCGAATCTGAATTTAAGACTTTTTAAGGACCCGTGGACACCCTGTTTTATAAAAAAATATCCATGTCCAATTGTCCAACACAATTTTTACATTTTCTTAAGAGAATGTAAGTGGTCAGGCATTTTAAATTTTAAATAAGGCACTGTTTTAAATTTGTGTTTTTAGCACATTGCTGAATGGCTCTTAGTGTGTCAATGTGGTAATCTGGGTGATTGCTTATAAAATATATGCAAAAAATGTATTTCAGGTAACACGGAAAATCAGTATTATATCAGTATTAATATCAGTGTTTTATCATCACTCACCCTTTCTCTAGTAGGTTCAGATCCCAGGTCAGGTGCGCAGCAACCTTGAGGGCCATGAGCTTCAGCGTGCGGTTCCTTCGGTTGTCCACCGGCGGCTGAACCTGGTTCTGCTCATTCACAGACGGCTTGGAGGCTTGCTCAAGAAACTGAACGATGAGCTGAACAGGAGACGGATCTGTGGGAAAGCATTTAAAACTTAATTCTGAAGCTTATCTTGGGAAACTCATGGAAAAGAATTTGCAGCTGATTTTACTTCTGTAATGTGACACATATCCCAGCGAATCAGCACATTCAGATTTTATCCAAGCACAGATTATGAAAACATGTTATTGAACTTAAAATAATATACAGCATACCTTTCACTAGGACAGTCCTCTGGCAAAACCTCAGCCTTAGAAAAATGCTTATATTTACTTCAGTCAATATGTGATCCTGGAGCACATATAAGTAGCACAGGTATATTTGTAGCAATAGCCAAAAATACACTGTATGGGTCAAAATTATCCATTTTTCTTTTATGCCAAAAATCGTTAGGATATTAAGTAAAGATCATGTTCCACGAAGATATTTTGTCAATTTCCTACCGTAAATATATCAAAACTTAACTGATTAGTAATATTCATTGCTCAGAACTTCATTTGGACAACATTAAAGGTGATTTTCTCAATATTTAGTTTTTTTTGCACCCTCAGATTCCAGATTTTCAAATAGTTGTCTCTCAATATTGTCCTATCCTAACAAACCATACATCAAGCTTATTTATTCAGCTTTCAGATGATGTATAAATCTCAATTAAGAAAAAACTGACCCTTATATATTGTGGTCCAGGGTCACATATAAGTCATGATAATATGCAATCACCTTCAAGCAATGTAAGAGGATTTGTTTGTTTTCCTGACATTTTGTTTATTTATGTGTCCTGCAACCGTTTCATAAACTGACCCAGAAATATTTTACAGTTCTCATCATAACATGAAAGAGCTCTAACTCCAATTATGAACTTTTGCTCTAACTTTTGCTCTAACTCCAAACTTTTGCGCCATTGTTTTGGCAATGCATCCGTCAGTCAAACTACAGTAGAAATCACGATTCGGCTTGGTGCACTCGGTGGTGACTCCAGGGCAAGAGACAGATACCTGGATGAGGGCCCTGCAGGTGCTGCTCCAGGAGCGATGGATCCAGCAGAAACTCAAACCAGGAGGCCTGCGGCGGGGTGCAGGGTCGACTGCCGCTCACCGCCACACGGTCTGCAGCCTCGGCGCTCATACTGACCTGCAGAAAACACCAGCATTCAGCCCATAAACCACAGCGCTGGGAAGATTGCTTTGGAAATGTAATAGGTTACAGATTATAAGTTACTCTATCTAAAATGTAATAAGTAGTGTAACTATTTCAATTACTTAAAGTAATGTAACTGATTACATTTGATTACTTTTCTAAAATTATAATGTTTTCAACTATTCGTCATTTTCAAACATTTAAAGCAGGCAGGTTTACTGAACCTGTATTTATTATTGAAAGCATTACAATTTATGTCTAAATTACTGCATATACATGTATTTTTATTATTTTTATTTATTTATGTATTTATTTCTATTTCTTTCTTTCTTTCTTTATTATTATTTTTTCTTTCTTTCTTTGTGAGTGCGTGTGAAGTCTGAGCCAGTGTTGTTTGTTTGTTGTTCTGTGTTGTACTCTGAAAAATCCTTAAAATAAAAAAAATAAAAAAGCAGGCAGGTTTAACATTACAGTAGGACTCGACACTGATCACTGTCACTTTCAAAATCCCTCTTCACTTGAATTAAGATTATAATAATTTAATATTAAAGCACAGCCACCACAAATTCACGTTAGCACCTCTTTTTACTTTGCGATCATTCTGAGCTTAAATACAGATTTAAAATCATAACAAGATATAGTTTAATAGCCATGATACTGTTTTTGAAAACAAATCTTTGCATAAAACACTGGCATCTAACAATGCCTTGGAAATAAACAGTTAATCTTAAAAAAAATAATAAAGCATATATATATATAAATACATATATATATATATATATATATATATATATATATATAAACTCAAGTAGGAAATAAAAGTTATCGAATAAGCATGTATCCTATAATACTGAAACACTGGTGTCTCTTATATTTTAAAGCAATCAATGCAATTTATGAAAGAAATCAATTAAACCTGTGTGTGTGTGTGTGTGTGTGTCTATATGAAAATATTCAGATGTAACCTCTTTGTAATCGTTAACATGTTCATAAGTAACTGTAATTCAATTACATTTTTTTTCTCAGTAACTGTAACTGATTACAATTACATTTATTTTGTTATTAAATTACGTAATTCCGTTACATGTAACTAGTTACTCCTCAACACTGATAAAGCCTAATAGCTCTGCCTCAAAACATAGCGAACCGATGCCCTAAACAGTGTTGTTATGTTATAAACAGTGTTATTGCTATGTTATAAATCTGTTATTGTTTTGAGTGCGGAATGATGCCCAGAAATGCTGTCTAGGTAGGCATCTCACAAGGATTTGGCACACGGTGAATATCTGTGATATACTGGTTCAACATTTTTGAGCTATTCATTGCAATCATGTTATTTCATTACGTTTTAGTCACCGATGATTATTAACGATAGTAATATCGGTGTCAGTAATGTTCAAATTGAATATCAGGCTCGTGTTAACTGTTTAGCTGTGAGCTCAATGTTAGTCTTTGGTCATTATAGTCCCACTGAAAGAGGCAATTTTATAATTTCATGCATTATCACTCACCGGTTTGACCGTCTGAATAAAAAAACACGATAGTTATCACAAACAGTTTCTATTAACTCGAAGTGTTGTGTTCTCAAGACGCCACAGTAATGTGTTTCTTCATCGAAGCGGATCTGAGAGCGGCTGCGCGACACAGCGCCGCTTACTGTACAGGCGCAGAACAGCGCGCACAATTTACTTCCTTTAATTTTTATTGAACATTATCACAAACTCTAGTGGGGAACAATAATAATTATGCATGTGAAAAAATACACACTTTTCATATAATTAAATTACTAGTCATGCATAAATTGCACACAAAACAACAAACAATTATCAAAACATTCTTTAAACATTTGAGGGGGTTGCGAGAAAGAATAAATAAATAAATAAATAAATAAATAAATAAATAAATAAATAAATAAATACAAATTCTTATGAAAGAGACTCATACATAGTTTTACATAATTCACCAAGGGGTTGATTCTTAGTAAAGCGCTAAGTAGAGCGAATAATTCAGGAATATACGAATAATTTTGAGGATAGAAAATATTTTGCAAACACATTTGCTCAAAATGGCACATATTAAAACAAACAAACAAAAAGTTAGTTTTGGTATATTTAAGTGTTCTTTTTGTGTTTTTTGTTGTTATATTAATGTTGATTATTTCAATAATATATTCTCTGTATGTTTTTAAGACATCCATAAAATATAGCCTAACTATTTGTGTGAAGCAGGTGGCGAACAGCATTTAAGATGTGGTTGAATAGTTCATTATTTCTTCTTCTTCTTCTTCTTCTTCATGCAGACGACTGTGGACAGTTCTCATGAAGTCGGGCGTTTTTTCAAAGGCTCTGGCTTTTTTGTCACGTGACCTAATTAATATTCAGCGTGAGGTAATCATGCCCTGACTGCTGGAGACAGGTGTTATGAATGAAGCTCCCTCTGACTCTTTAATGATCTGGATGCTGCATCGCTGCTCTTTATTCTGGATCCGTGCTCTGCTGAGTTTAGCACACATGGCTCGGCAGGACGTGAACACATTAGTTCTGGTTTTGTGTTGCATTGAGTTGGTTCTGTCACAGAGTTCAAAGCCAGTCTCTACTTTAGACCCTTTCTCAGTCGTAGATGATGATGATTATTATTCTGATGGTGAAGCTGATCACTCAGAAGTGGCTACTCGAGACATTGGACAGCTGATGAACTCAAAGCTGGCAGTTTACTGTAACAATGATACCATGAAAGTGATCTTACCAGCTGGCTCTCTCAGTCAGGTTAAGATTTTGGGTAAGTAGCCTACTAGTATGTTCAGCAGTTTATGTTTTCATACATGCATATTTAACTATCACTTCAATTTCTGCCATAAAAATGTGTGTAATTATTTCCAGGTGCTTCAGTAATTGAATCTGTGCTCGGGGCCCCAGGGGCCTGTGGATACTCTCTGACTCAGGACCATGGTCATAATGTTTTGGTTGTTGACTACTCTGGCTGTCATGTCACCTTGAAGGTATTAATGAAGTTATGGAGACTCATTGGCCCGGTTTCAAAGACAGGGCTTAGCCTAAACCAGCATTAGGCCATAGTTCAATTAGGACATTTAAGTAATTTTTATAAACATGCCTTAGAAAAAAGCATTACTGGTGTGCATCTTAAGACAAATCAAAGGCACTGACATGTTTTAAGATCAGTTAGAGCAAGTTTCTTTCAGTTGAAACAGCTCCGATTTACATTTTAGTCTAGGACTAGGCTTAAGCCTTGTCTGTGAAACCGGGGGTTTAAGTTTAATGAAGTTTGGTGACATTCATGTCAAGTCACCTTTATGTACAGTATATACGCAGCACTTTTAACAATACAGATTGTGTCAGAGCAGTATTAAATAGGAAAATGGTGTTCAATAATCAGTGTTTGGGAGTAACTAGTTACATGCAACAGAATCGTGTAATTGACTACAGTTACGTTTTGTAATTAAATTACTATTACTGTGAAAAAGTGTAATTAGTTAATTATAAAAATGTTAAGAATAACAAAGGGGGTTACATCTGATTTTTATTCACACTCGCCCACATACAGGTTTGATTCATTTCTTTCATAAATTGCAGTGACTGCTTTTAAATGAGACACCAACTGAGTTTAGGACACATGCTTACTGTTTTATTTCCTATTTGGATTAATGCATTTGCTTTGTTTTTGTTTGTTTTTTTTTAAGGTTAACTTGTTTTTTCCAAGGCATTGTTAGATGCCATTGTTTCCTGTCATAACTATGCAAAGATTTGATTTCAAAAACATTATCACAGCTATTAAACTATTTCTTAGGTTAAATACAGATTTAAAACCATATTTAACCTGATCTCAAAGTAAGTCTGATTTTGTGGTGACTGCTTTAAAATTAAATTATAATCTTAATACAAGCGATGAAGGATTTCGATAAGTCTGACAGTGTTGAGTACTACTGTAAGGTTAACCCTGCCTGGTTTACATGTTTTAAAAATGATTAACAGTTAAAAACATTAGAAATTTAGAAAAATAATCATTTAATAAAGTAAAGTTGCACTACTTATTAATTTTTAAATGAGGTAACTTGTAATCTGTAACCTATTACATTTCCAAAGTAACTTTCCCAACACTGGCAATAATGCAGAAGGGCAACAGTAAACACTCGATTAAAGTCAGTATTATTGAATTCAGGGTCATCGTTCAGTTCAATAGTATCTGTGCAGTCAAGTTAACAATCGATTTCTTCTCCTAAATTTAACATCAAGTCAGTTATTAAAGCAACAGTCCTTTACTCGCCCTCATGTCTTTTCAAACCTGTACAAAAGTCTATACAGCACAAGTCAATGTTGATTGGATCTACTGACCATCAAAAGGGAAGATCTTCTGACAGGTTTAGAATGGATTAAGGATGAGTTAATGATTTTTATTTTTTTTGGGACAACAATCTTTTTAACTTTATACACATTCATTGTCCTATTGCAAAATAGGTCAGTGCATGGTATGCCAAAGAAAAATGTTTGTCAAAATGCAATGGAGACCTTTTTCATTTGATTTCCCAAGACTGCTTATTTTAACCTCTCTCCTTCAAGCATCTGTCAAAAAAAGAAAAAAAAAAAAAGGTGCACAGCTTTTTTTTTTTTTTTTTTTTTTTTTAAATGATTTTGTCTTTTTAGGATGGCCATTACACTCTGAGGGTCCTCTATCCAGATGAAGAGGGACAGTTGGATATCGCTACAGTGTCTTGTGATGCAAACCAGCATCTCGCTGCTTCCCGAAAACAGCTGAGAGTGCAGTCAGATCCGATGCCAGTTTGTGAAAAACTCCCCCCGACACAACCGTCCCAGGCATCACCTCCCCTGACGGCTCCAGGCCCCCTGATGCTCGAGGACGATACACCGGGAGGTGAACCACAAACCCACTCACTGCTGCTCTAAAACTGCTTTTCCAACCCGAATGGTGAACGTGAAGCATATGAACATGTATGGTTTTTAGGGAGCAGATTGTGCACAGATTGAGACCCTGAATTCAGACAAATTAGCCACTAATTTGCCAAAAAGAGCTAAAAATTGCTGTGTTGGTCTTTCTCAAAGTAAGCGGTGTTTTCTTTTAAGGCTGCAGCGTCTCTGCCGATCAGAGAGTGTTGTGTGGTGACTCAGGTATAACTCAAGACCAGTGTCTGGCTAAAGGATGCTGTTTTGATGAGATGACCTCAGTCTGCTTTTATCCCATGAATGGTATGCCCTCATCTACTTCATCTACTTCTGAAACTGCATATTCAAGAAACTTAAGTCTATTAAGGCAAGTCAGTTCACATAGTGTTATCGTAAGTACCTCTCATCCTGCAGTTTTTAGGTCAGTCCACTTAATGCACTCACGTTCTTAGGGGTGTAAAATACTTGAATAAAATACAAATCCCCCCAAATTACTCAAGTCCTTGTACTTTTACTTGATTACATTTCTGAGGAAAAAACATCATTTTTTTTATTCCTTACAATTTTTTCAAATTGAGATACTTTTTTGCATTTTTATTCTTGCATGCATTAAATGCAGTAAACAGAAGCTCAAACGTATGCATTTGTTTTGGGAGAACCAGTGAGGTTTGTTTTCATGCAACAAGCACATTTTAGCTTCAGTTATAACTTTCATGACGTAAATATCTCACTTCAAAAGTTTGCCATCAAATCTGAGAAAGCATATTGAGGTACCAGCTTACATTTTCATGGATGTGATCTGGTTTACTGTCAAATGATTAATCGCAATGTTTTTGTTTGCATAATGTTTCTGTACTGTGTATATTTATGCATGGATATATTTATGAAAAATGTTATGTTTACGTGTGTGTATATATATATATATATATATATATATATATATATATATATATATATATATATATATATATATATATATATATATATAATATATCAATATATATATATATATAATATATGTATATATATATATATAATATATCAATATTTTCAAAATATATATATACTGTGTGTGAATTTATATATACATAAATATACACAGTATGTAAATTATGTAATAAACTTATTTTGGATGCGAATTAATCGTTTGACTGCACTAATTTACTGCATAACTTGGATTTTATGTTTGTTTTTTTTTACGTCTTTTCAAATTTCGTTTAATTTGTCTCAACCCTCGTTTTCCCAGAATGCACTGCTGATAAGAACTTTGTGTTTGTTGTTTATAATAATCTCACAAACATCCCTGTGAACCCCATGAGACTGATCGTTGCTGGAAAGCCTAGTTGCAAGCCTGTTATCTCCAACAAAGACTTCGCCGTCTTCAAGTTTTCTGTCACTGAGTGTGGAACACGTTCTTTCGTGAGTATTTCGTGAGTCAGCTTCTTCTCTACACTGACTCCGTTCACTGAAATAAGAGGAGAGCTGCTGCAATTCTGCAGGTTGTTGGCGAGACGATAATTTACCTGGCTGAGGTACAGACCACCATCAGAGTTCGCAACCTGAAGTACGGCGTGATCTCCAGGGATAACCCAATCAGGTTTTTAAAAATGTTCTTTGAAAATGATCTAGCTTGTCCTTTTGCTGTCTTCAATGCATGTTCCTAGTCTTAGAGTGTGTATGTGTGTGTGTGTATATATATATATATATATATATATATATATATATATATATATATATATATATATATATATATATATATATATATTTTTTTTTTCAATTTTATTGTTCCAAGTCCCTGGCTGTTAAAAAAAAAAAAAAAAAAAATATTGACCTAACTCAAAAAATAAGGCAACCTATCACGCTCAACTTAACTCAAGCAACCGACAACTTAAACTTTAGTTCATCTAATGAATAAAAGTCAGTCTATTGAATTTTAAAAGATCTGTCAGATCAACTAAAGATTTAGCAATGCTAATCCCCTTTAACAATACTCTTTCTTTTAAATTTCTTTATTTTCAAAGCCAGCTGTATAATATGGGCAGTATCTGCCTCTTAACTAAAAGCAAACATTTATGCTGATGTATGACAAATGTATTAAGTTGCAATGAGATGCACATGATTCTCAATCATAGTGAGGATCAACAAATATTAAATCGGTAAAAATATGAACTCTGATCCACATGACGGCTAACTGACAGTGACAGCAGCAGCATAAATAAACCCAGTGGAATGATATTTTAATAATTTTTACAATGTTTTCAAGCAGCAATGATGGGAACTTGTGCAATATTGTTCAGTGTAAAATTGCTTATTCAAAATGTTCTCCCAACTTTCCAAATTGAGTCATCTGAACATGTTGTGAACACATACTAGAGTATCTAAAGTAAACAACTTTTAAAACTGACTTCTACTAAAAAATCTATGTTCAGGCTACTTTTTTTTTTTTTTGCATTTGTTAGAACTTTTTTTTGAAAGTTGAATTTTTTTTATTTTTTTACACCGTGTTCATGATCTTACAGGCTGCTGTTGTATGCCGCTATATCTTATTTTTCCTCCTTGGTCTTTTATGTTGTGCTCCTGAGACTGATGGTTGAGTGCCGTTACCGGAGGGTTGCAGCCTCTCCTATGTTTGGTGGACCCGTGCTGGCGAGTGCAGGATACATGGTCATGAGTCCCAGTCTGCCTCCATACCTGCTGTCTGAAGGACGGTTTGGAGTTCAGCTTTTAATTTCTATGGGTAAACTTCAATAGCTGTGTCTAGCTGGGCCCGTATTCACAAAATATTTTCATTTTACCACTGAGTTCTCCTAAATTGCAGTAAAAGTTTTTTGGCTAAGTTTTCTCTTAAAACCTGTTCACAAAGCTGCTGCGACAAACTTGTACTAAGGAATAGAGAGAAGTCTTAAGAATAAGACTTCAGAGTAAGGGGGGCTTAAGTTTACCTCGTTGCTATGGGTGATGTCAGAGTGCTTAACTATGCACACCGTGATTGGCTGATAGTCTGTCAGATTTATTCATAGAAATATTGTAGTGTGATATCATATTCAAATAAAGGCTTAAATAGTGTTAATTGCCACATTCAAAAAGGTTTTAAAATGCAGGCTAAGTGTTCTAAACTTTTTTTTTTTTTTTTTTTTTTTTTTTTTTTTTTTTTTTTTTTTAAACAGTGCTGTAAAAATTCAAAAGTTGAGACAACTTTAGTTTAAGGCAACCAGCTTCAGCAAATTTGAGTTCTCAACTTGTATTCAGTTTATAGAACAAAAAGTTGAGAACTCAAAAAATCAGGCTTCAGTTTCATATAAGCTAGATTATCCTTTATATTTTTATTTTCTTACACTGTAGTTTTAGTGCTAAAATGCTCTTAAAATACTCTGAGCAAAAATTTAGGAGTCCTAGATTTAGGACTGACACACCCATTATTTTTACAATTTTCTCCTAAATTGGTGAGTTATGAGCTACTTTTAGCTTTGAGATGTATGGGCCCTGGTCTCTCTGGTTAATCAGAGTAGTGATAGAATATACCATACTGTCATAGCCTTTACTATTTGAGATGCTTAATTGACCCTTTTTTTGTTTCTGCAGATGAAACTTTCACTAAGTTTTATCCATGGTGTCATCAGCCCCTTCATGTTCTTTTGGGGAAGCCTGTGTATCTGGAGTTACGACTGAAGTCTCCAAAACCTGCAGTGACACTCATAGTTCACTACTGTGTGGCCTATCCACGCTCCGCCAGGAGCGCCCTGATTCTGCTGTTCGATGGGTAAGAGACCGTTGTGTTGGGGGTATTTGATTTTGTATGCATTTTTATATTTTAAGCTATTAAGCATTAGCATTTCAGTTTCCATAATTACCCACTGCATTTCAAAGCCTTTAATTTGTTAATTCCATAAAAATAGTTGATATGCTAGTCACCTTTATTTATATAGTGCTTTATACAATACAGCTTGTCAAAGCAGCTTTATAGTATCAAACAGGAAAGTTAGAAGTCTTTTCTCAGATGTCTTTTTATTCAGCATTGCTGCTTGTATTACACTTACTCTGCAGATGCCCTAATCCTCTCGACACTGGCAGCACCTCCATCCTTTATACGAAACATCTTCCTCAGAATCGGCACCAGCGTCGCTTTGAGATCAAAGCCTTTCAGTTCATGGATTTGTCCACCAGAAAATACCTGAATGAGGAGGTAACTACACAAACACACGATCAGAAGCATGATTTGGAAAGACAAGCCGGTGGTTCATGTGTTTCTCCCTGCAAACAGATTTACTTCATGTGCTCTACTGAAGTGTGCTTGCCCTCTGGGTCGCCTTGCACAGAGACCTGCTTCGATGGAAAGGTGTGTGTGCTCAGAATTTGTGTACATTAATTCACTCAGATGTTCATGATCTATTACAGTGACTTATTTCTATTGTCTGCCAGCTGATGTGATTTGTCCATTTTCTTGTAGTTTCCTTGAGTAAGGCCCAGGTGAACCACTGGCAATTGGACTGTGTGAATCCTCGTGTTGGTGTCTAACTTTGAATAAAATTTTATCTCCATCTTTGCACGATGTTCATTCTGACAAGCACTTGAGACTAAAGCATCTAACTGTCCAGGGATGCAGATTTATCAGGGGTGAAGAAGCTGTAAACTTCCCAGGATGTTTTATTCCCATGCTCTCAGGGAATAAAAACGTTTAATATCACTTTCAAACTATCAAGTATTGGAGGGGAAAAATAGCTTTCATTAAAAATCATGTAAATAGAAAGCTCTGACACTTTTAACAGCTTGGAACATGTTTATTTGAACCCATAAATCTATAAAACCAAAGAAATCCCCCGCCTCCCCAAAATAATGAGGTTCTAGACAGTGTGAAGTGAAATTTAATAGGAGCTGGTTTTATGTACTTCATGTAAAAACAATTCAACAAGCTTAAACTTAAAGTGAGCATGAGAGCTACAAACCAGTGTGTTCCAACTTAAGATAATACATAATACATTTTTCACCATATTTTTAAATATCAAGCAGCAAAACAAGCTGTTTTGTGAAGCTAAAAACTGTTAAAGCGGGTGACACCGGAAGCCAGACCAGTGAAATGTACAAATAGCCACATCAGCTCTTACAGGAAAAATAAGGTGGATATTATGAAATGCATGTGACCTTTATCTTACAATACTGCCATTTAACATTCATCAATTCTTTTATCTTGTTGCATACAAATCTGTTTAAAATGTTTAGGTAACAATGACTCTGTTATTCAGTCAGTTGTGCTAACTTTACTCATGACATGATCTGTGGTGTCTCATGCTTTATTTCTGCATAGTGAAAGGATGCTATTAATACTGAAGAAAAAATAAAGCTCATCTATAGCTCATCAACAAGGCCAAATCTTATACTAAATTGTTTTGCAATCAAAAAAATAACATTGTAACATCACTTATTCAAAGCCTAAGCGCAGCACTTATTTGACAAATTCATACTTTGACCTAGGGGTGTGTGATATTGACGCCAAATAATCTCTCAATATTTTCTGGGATTTTATCAGTAACGATAATTAGACGATATTTTGCTGAGTGTGTTATTGTAGTTGCTGGTAAGGACCGCCGTGGACATCTAACTCCTAAAGTTTTTGATATTCTTCATATGCTGTGTGGTGGTCAGTTCACACTGATAGAAATTAATCTTTTCTAATAAGTTTAAACTGATTTTTACATTTTATGGGCATTTTCACCTTTATAAACCCATTTTTTCTAAAAGTGTCCATTATCTTTTGAATACTGATATTTAAAAATTATTTAAATAAAAGATTCTCTGAATGTGAAATTAAAACTGCAAGTAGGTGATAGCAGGTCACTGCAACTGAACTGAATAATTATACGGTTGATTCATTCAGGAACGAAACACCGTCATGTTGCTCAGAGACACTAAACAGCGCTGTGGTGGCTGTTTGGAATAATTTTTGTCGAAATCGTGCAAAAACAGGAAACATGGTGTATAAAACGTAAGTCTCTTAATTAACTTGTATACTGAACTGTTTTAAAAAAATCAATATCACATTTGTAATCATGGTCATTTTTGGAGAAAAAAACAGCACTCTTCATGTGAAATTGATTAACTAGGCTATATGAAGTGGTATAAACATATACATTTTCTGCCCCCATATCTTGAATTTGTGATCATTCTAAACGCATTGTAATAAACTGAATCATGCAATGAAAGAACGCACTCTAAATGCACACGCGCAATAATCTAGACTTCACGTAATGCATGCTTGCACTCTGAGGGTGTGTTTTGAATGTTTTTTGCAAAATAATCAATATCAAATCACACATCGTAAAAACAATTACGATATTATCGCAGACTATATATCGCACACCCCTACTTTGACCTTAAACAATACTCTTGTAGCTCAAACAGTAGAGCAAGCGCTAGCAATGGGTCTGATGAGTTCGGGTCCAATGAAATGTATCAACTGATGAAATGTATAACTTGAATGCCAGTCATTTTGTATAAAAGCATTTGCCAAATGCATTAATGTAACAAACTGAAATGTTTGACCTAATTTAAATAAACCTTTTTTGGCTGCAACAGTGAACAACTACAACTATCCTTACTTCCTTTGTCAGGACAAATTGGGCAAAATGTGTTATTTCCAGATATTATTCTACAATTTCTTAAGCTTAAGGATGGTAAAAGTTAAAAATCCCCGATATTTCCTTGCCCTTTCTCATCACACATGAACATATGCATTAACACAATACACAGTCTGAAAGTAGCATGACTAAAGCAGTCATTACAAACTATCAGTTTAAGTAACCTCTGTCTGACTCTTTGTCCAGATCTTACACACTTAGAGAATTGAGGAAAGCAAAGCACATTAGCTCTGATGAAAGTAAGAAAAAAAATCAAAGACCATCTCCATCTTCAGTCACTACTTGTCCTGCTTCCTATGGCACAAAAAGAAATCATAATCAATATCGCAGTGTAACATGACTACAAGATTCATTTCTTTAACATAATTCTGGAATACATACGCAATTTTTCTGTTAGACGCCAACTTTCACTTCATTGGGTCCTTTAATAGAGGGAAACAAATGAGAAAAATGTTAAAATCATTTAGTAAACTTCACATACTGTATGCTTATAATTAGAGAGCAACATGATGTTATGAGCAAAAAGTAACTTTTTTTTTTTTATTATTATTAGTGCTGTCAAACGATTAATCGCATCCAAAATAAAAGTTTTTGTTAACATAATATATATGTGTACTTTGTATATTTATTATGTATATATAAATACGCACTCATGCACGTATATATTTAAGAGAAATATGTTATGTTTATATTAAATATATTTATATATAATATAAATTACATTAACATGAATAATATACATGTAAATATTTTCAAAATATATACTGTATATGTGTGTATTTATACATACATAATAAATATACACAGTACACACATATATATTATGTAAACAACCACTTTTATTTTGGATGCGATTAATTGCGATTAATCATTTGACAGCACTAATTATTAGGGGTGTGACGAGACACTTATCCCACGAGACGAGACACGAGACTGGTTCACGAGAACGAGACGAGACAAGATTTTTAGACTTTTTTTTTAAATCCTCAATGATGAAATATATAGGGAAACATGAAAAACACAAAATGCAAAAAATGTAGGTGCATTTTGAAATCAACCTATACTTTATGAAATTAAACTTCTTTTTTAATGAATTATTAAGTCTAAAAATCTCGTCTCGTCTCCTTCTCTTGAACCCAGTCACGTGTCTCGTCTCGTCTCGTCTCGTGGGATAAGTGGCGGAAGATGATAAGCGTTGCGTTAAGATACTTTCGTTTTGATCGCTACTGTAGACAATAAGTGTTTATACCCAAACTATAAACTTTTATCCCAGTAGGCTACTTCTGTTATTTAAATATCTGTAACACAGAAATAATGATGTGTGGTTGAAAAGGCCGTTTGTGTTGCTCTTTCTGGATCAGCAGCAGCATGAATGTCTTTAATACCTGTGTCACATCGCGAGTGTCAGTGGAGACCAGACAGCGCGTTTTATGCTTCGCCCATATCAGAGAATAACAGCGTTCACATCAGAAGCGTGATGATGCCGACCCTCTGATTCATTAACATGGGCAGCTACACGTGCTTCTGACGCTCCACTGACACTCGCGATGTGAAAGCTGAATCGCTATCATTCATGAATAAGATCGCGTGGGTGTTTTAATCAAGATCGCAAGTGCAATTTTTAACGATTAATGGTGCAGCTCTAATGTAAACGTAAAATTATTTTGTGAGGATATCGTCACGATCTCGCGAGCCCAATCGGATCTCACGAGACACATCGGATCTCGCGAGATCTCGTGCCACGAGATCTCGTCACATCCCTACTAATTATTATATAATTTTAAAAAATAATGCAAAGGCTAGTTAGGCTGCATTGTGAACATTTCTATACAAATTGTACTAATTTTGTGATTGACATGCAACTTCAAATTGAGTCGCTGTGACCAAGTAAATTTCTGCTTTCTAATTATGTGATTATTTTTCTAATCATTGTTGAGAACTTCCATTTAATCATTTGGAAGTTATACATACTTGTTAATATTCTACAAAAAATATAAACCTTTAACTTTTAATGTGCTATCTGGCAGTGTTTTTTTTGTTGTTGTTTTTTTTTACATACATAAGCATCTCTGGCTAATGTATATACAGTTAGATCCATCCGCAGATAAACAGTAATACAGTTTTCATAATTTTGTCTCTATTGGTGTTGAAAAGAAGCAATTTAATTTGAGACTATTTACATCCAAATGAGGTAAAATCAGAAACATTACAGACATGCAGCATTTCTATATGCAGTCCCCTTCTTTTGAAGGGTAATTCAGTGAGAGGTTTCAGGTGTGAGCTGTTCCCTGATTGTTTCATTAACAATTAAGCAGTTAACAGTTCTGTAGTTGATTCCAAATGTTAAATTTCATTTACATTACATTTACATTTAGTTATTTAGCAGACGCTTTTATCCAAAGCGACTTACAAAAGAGGACAATAGAAGCAATCAAAACCAACAAAAGAGCAACAACATGCAAGCGATATGACAAGCCTCGTTGGCCTAATGCAGTACACATAGCAAGGTTTTTTTTTTTGTTTTTTTTCAAGGAAAACAAGTAGATAGAATAGAAAAAGAAAGATAGTGTTAATTTTTAAAGAAAAAGTAGCAGTTAGAGAATAAATATATAGTTGATAGAGGGTCATGGGTGTGTGTGTTTTTTTTTTTTTTAAAAAGACAGATAAAATAGAATTAGAATAGAGAGTGATAGAGTTACAGGGTCAAATAAAGAGAACAGATGTGTTTTTAGTCGTTTCTTGAAGATGGCTAAGGATTCAGCTGCTCGAATTGAGTTGGGCAGGTCATTCCACCAGGTGGGAACAGTGAATGAAAAAGTCCGTGAAAGTGATTTTGTGCCTTTTTGGGATGAACAATAATGCGTCGTTCACTTGCAGAACGCAAGCTTCTAGAGGCACATAGGTCTGAAGTACTGAATTTAGGTAAAGGGGTGCAGAGCCAGAGGTGGTTTTGTAGGCAAACAAGTTTCAAATTTCATTTGCGAGATATTGCTGGGGACTCTCAGTATGAGACTATAAGGCCTGGCAACACAACACAACTGTTTCAAAGTCTCTACAATCAAGAGAAGATCTAGTGAATATAAATACATTACAGAGGGTTTACTACAAGGCAGGTAACTAAAATACTTAAATTCTGAATAATTCATTACATTAACAATGTATGAGCAGTTTATGCATTTTTTGTTATTATGCAATGAATCGCTACACAGCCCTTATGGAATATTATTTCAGAAAACAGCAGCAGATATTTCTGCTGTATCTGCATTGTTATCTGCTTACCTCCGTTGGCTGCATGTCCATTGCTATAGTTTTCCCCTGGGAAATCCAAAGAGAAAGACAAAATTAGATAAACACAGAAAGCTTATTCATTTTAATTTACCATAAAATGATGAATCTCTTAAACAGTTCAAAGTGAGTGTTACATTAGTGAAGTAGTCACAATAAGTGTGTGCTTTAAAGTAAAGCAGATAAGTAATTATAAAAATAAACAATGAATCATATTTGGTGGTGGTTTCATGGAAACTTGTCTGTATTTATGGTAACTCCCTGAAATTGTTTATCTAATACAATTCCTGGTGGTCTAAAATGAAATTGAAACTATGATTGTGGGAAACACCAAATAGTTAAACTATGTTGCTAACTTGCTAACAATGCTTTTGTGAACCGCACTCCAGAATGTACATTATGCATTGAAAAACTGATTCCCTGTCAAAACATACTCGATATGTGTTTTAAAGCAATCCATAGAATTTGTGTTTTTTTTTAATAATAACCAATGAGAAGCGCATTAAAAACATCCAGCAGGAGTACTCACATCCACCCAAGCTCTAGTGATAAAATTCATTCATGTCTGAACACCCCATAACACTTATCTAAAGAGAAATACAGATTCACTCCACTTAAGTATTCTCTGAAGCAGTTTACCTGGGAGAAGGCTGTTAGTTACTCCATTATCATGATTCCCTTGTACTGCTCCGTTGGTATTACTCTGTTTTCGGCAAACTAGAGAGGATTACAAATAAAGATGATAAATACAGTTACAATCTATATGCATTACTATCAGGTACAGAGATAAACAGGTCAGGACAGCACAACAAAAATTTGTTATTAAGGTGTGTAGTTAAGCAGCTAAGCTAGTTAAGCAGAGTTTAGTTGTTTGCAACTCAACCACATTATTATAAATTTCAACTATTTCAAGATTTTGGTCATTCATACTCCTCACGCAAAACAATAGAGTTATAGTTCTCTCTCTGAAGCCGTCCTGTCAATTCTAATACTTGAAGCACCTTTATTAAAGAAAAATATTAAAAGCAGTGTGCCCAGAATCTGTAATCATGTAGTAATACTCACAGAGTCTTTTAGTCATATAAAGGTAAAGGCAGACCCCTGCAACAAGAAGTCCTACAACTACAACTCCAATCACAATTCCAATAACCAGGAAGCCTCCGCAGTCTGGGCATATTCCATCTGCAAAAACAAAAAATGAAAATTAAAACACTGAAATGTACTACATTTAGAGAACTAACATTCAATTCCATTGTTAAGTCTCTAATCAAGAGTGATTTTAAGAGATCCTACATTTTATCCATAGATTTTAACAAAGGTTTTTGTGTTGCACATTATAGAAAACAATGTTAGCAAGCGTTAAATTATATTGTATTTGAAAACTGGTTAAGCTTTTTGGTACTATTTTGTCTTACAGATTAAAAATCTTCAGGTTGTGGCATTTTCTCACGTTATAGTACACTGATGACTCATTGTCTCATAATTATTACTGAGACTGCGCATGCTTATCCTAGGAGAGCGTTTGTTTTCACTGCACATAATGTATCAAGTATTACATGATTAATGTAATAAAATGTTCATAGTGTAATATGTTATTGTATGAGAAATTGATTGCATTATTAATTTACAATTTTCCAATTAGGGCTATCAATTTAATGTGTTAATTTAATTAATTAGTTATGAAAAATAACATGGTAATTTTTAACGTGTTTGACGCACCCGCCGGCCCCAGACCTACGTACAGTAGGTCATCTTTCAGTAGGTCATGTTTCATTACGACACTACTTGACTTCATCCTAAAAAAAAAAAAAAGCTTTCTTTCTCTTTATTTATTCCTTCCCTTGCTAGCTTGTATTATTTGAACAATGCCTGAGACTTGGTGTTATGAGCACTTCCTCTGTCTGTTTGCCTCTTCAAGATGAATCGCTTTATGTATTCCCCAATTGTAAGTTGCTTTGGATAAAAGCGTCTGCAAAATGACTAAATGTTCATACAGCTGATTGGTGACCAACATGATACAGGACAACAAGGAAAGGGGGAAAGGGAAGTGGTGTGTGACCAAGTATGGTGACCCATACTCAGAAATTGTCCTCTGGATTTAACCCATCCAAGTGCCCGCACACAGTAGTGAACATACACCCAGAGCAGTGGGCAGCCAATGCTGCGGCACCCGGGGAGCAGTTCAGGTGCCTTGCTCAAGGGTCTCACCTCAGTCGTGGTCCCTGCCGGACCTGAGACTCGAACCCACGACCTTCAGGTTACAAGTCCAACTCTCTATCCATTAGGCCACGACTGCCCCAAACTCACTGCGTAATGTATAGAATGCTGTTATATGCCCCTAAAATTCAAGAGATTTGTACAGGGCTGCTGCCTTGATATCAGGCCTCTTATGGCCTGTGTATAAACTATATGTGTGTATGTAATTTGTTATGTAAATGTATATGCCTATATATGTTATGTAAAATATCTTATTCAGGGCAGTACTAAATCTAAAATTTGTTTATGATCCCTCTTATTACTATTAATATTATTATTACATTTAGTCATTAATTATTATTATTTTGTGATCCCCTTATTATTTTTGATAAAATATTTTAGAGCTACTCTAAAATAAAAACTACTCCATATTTCACTAGAAAAAATACCTAATTTTTCAAAGGTTTTCTTTCATTTATTTGCATGATTTTTTCATGACCTGTGAGATTTTATGTGATTAATTTTCCATTAATTTGATTAATTAATCGCTACATTGTGTAATTAATTAAATTAAACATTTTAACCGCTTGAGAGACCTATTTATTATTTTATTTTTGTGAACTGATCTTCAGCCTTTTCTTTCACAATTACCCTCCACCAAACCCACGACACACTTTGGGGGTCTATTAAAACTCAATAGAGAGTCAATTCAATTCAAGAGAGATGCTGTAGCTTTAATCTGTAACTTTAATCACTGGTGTCACTGTTGGACAGTGTCACTGTCACTTTAGAAAAAACAGTAATTTATATACTTTTTAATATATTACGTAATATTTGTTTTTATTTTTCTACTGTGGATTATTTTCTTAACCAATTTTTTAAGGCGTCACCCCCACCCTTGCTCCTCCAAGGAAATACCCCTGCTTTAATGAGCATTTAATTTAATGCTTTCAGTTTTGCCTACCCCATTTGACAACAATTGGTTCTTTGAGGGTTCTGTGAAACACAAAACAATCATAATCTGCTTTTTCATCCTGAGGGATCTCCACACTCTTCTTCAGCTGGAAGGTTCCATCATGGTTTGGTCTGACTCCTGATGATTCAATCTCAGCTTCCGGCAGGGATGAGCGATATTTCCTTATGGTCAATATCACATCTTTGGGGTAGAAGCCAGTGGCAAAACAGGTGAGTTTCAGCTTGGTTTTGGTAGACCTTTTTGCAAACACATGAACTTTTGGAGAAGCTGAGGACACAGGGAACAGTTTATCAGTGAGTTATATCTGTAGAACAGCTGCAGAACATCAACAAATACTGTACATTTACTCACAGCCGTTTCTGAGC
The DNA here is from genome assembly GCA_021397915.2 of Tor tambroides. NCBI lineage: Eukaryota > Metazoa > Chordata > Actinopteri > Cypriniformes > Cyprinidae > Tor > Tor tambroides. The sequence continues at coordinate 82,874 of JAFVLL020038404.1, read as the reverse complement.
TCCTCATCTCCATATTCTCTGAACTTGTTCAGCCAGTCCACACACTCTTTCTCCAGGTAGCCCTTGGTGTATTGGTTTAGGATTGTTACATTATCCCATTTTCTCTTGGTTGGAAGAGCTGCAGCAACAGGAGCGACCCACTGAGACTCCTTATCATCAAAAGACAAGAAGTTCTTTCCATCGTAGCTGTACTCATCAATGCCTTTGGAAAACTTCACTTCATCTCCCTGTTTCTCAATTTCACAACCATGTCTCCATTGAAGAACATGGACATCTGAAACAGACACAAATTAAAATGTTTGAGAGTCAGATGATAAAATAAAAATGATAATGCAGTTAAAGTATGATGAGTATACAGGATAAAACTGTATCAATGATCCTCACCTGATTCATTGTGTTTCATGCGTTTCATCAGAATGTCGACGTTCACATTAAACCACTGTTCTTTGCTCTTTCTGGACTGGGTGCCTTTTTCCCAGTAATCCTCCTGCATTTTCTCCTTCATCCAGTGCTGTTTGGGAATCTTTCTCTGCACCTGGCTATTGTAATAGTCAATCTCTCTGTCATCTAGCAGACCCATAGCAGTGAACTGATAGATGCCCGGCAGATCAACAGGTTTGGACAACGCCGTGTAAATGTAATACAGGGAGTGTTTCTCTGCAATAAAGAGAAATATTATATGCATTATATCAACTATTGAAGTACATGTGATAAAAGGGGTAGCTACATTTCTGAAGGAAATGGCAGATAAAACGAGGTGGGTGAGGCACACTCAGGAAAGTCAAAAAACATTTCAGTTACAGAAAGAACTGAACAGACTTAATATATTATAACATATAAAGCCAGACCTATAATTCGCTGAGAGACAAAGGAATAAGGCTGGATAAAGAGAAATTCATATTTTCAGTTTATGATGCCAGAATTTCCGTTTATCCAGAAGGATCGTAATCTTAATTAACCTAATTAAAACATAACCCAGTTGAACCTGTACTTATGTCTAATCCTGGTCTCGATCTTATGATCAATAATAAGGGTGTTGGTAAATATAGGCCCCTGCTGCCATGTTGATCGACGTTTAGGACATCAGTCAAGTTCGTGGATAGTTGCTTTTAAGTTGACAAAACTCTTATATGATTATTTGTATGAGTATATAGATACACTTTTTAAATGTACGATGTTAGCATACATTCGTAATCAAATTTAAATTCTGTCGAGACAAAGCCGTTTTAGACCAGGAAGGGTAGAGTTACTTTCACTTTCTTTCTCTGACAAAAACAGCAAAATGTGATCGTTTAACGTTACCTGTCTGAAGTGAGGGCCCACAGAGAAGAAAAACACAAAGCAGAACAAATCCCTCGGTCACGACAGATGTGCCCATGGCTGGAAATCTTATAATTATGTATCAAATCTCCTGATATTTACTGAGGTCTGAAATACAGCTGCGCAACAACCGATCGCAGGAACAGTCTGGTGTCAGAAAATGGCGGATGAAGCTCAACCATGAGTTTAACCAATCAGAAAATACAGAGCGATGATTTCACTTGTATCTGGGCAGATCGCACTGAAGCAAGATCACTAAATATACACAATCCGTGGAGGTGCAGTCTAGACCGGTTTATTACCTCAGTCATTCTTGAGACATGGGACAAAACATGTCCAGCAATTGTAACTGCTATCAGGTTTAAAAAATAAAAATATTTTCAATTGTAAATGTTATGGGGATTAATATTGAGAATTCAATTTAATTTTATCATTATTATGTGAAATCTATGACACTTAATGTCTTCTCACGACATCTAAAACAGTGTGTCCACAGAGAAGGGTTCAATCATTCATATGCTATAAAATGGATAAAAATGTTTTTAATGATAAAAAGAGCTTGTTTTATCAAAAGCAAAACTTAATAATATCTCATATCAAAGCAAGGTTGTTTTTCAGTGACACATGCATGTTTCATAAGGTTTCAAAGTTGTGTCCCCACTTTTTGTCAACACCGTCAGACATTCATTAAAATGTAATAAAATCAGGGAATATCAGGGGCAGCTGTCACTCTAAAGGACCCCCTTGCCACATTCCTCCTCTGCAGAGTACATCAGTGTCAGACAGACTCTGGTCAGTTTTATAGTTTTAGAATATTTTAAATCCTAATGTTAATATTTCCTGGTCACAACCATGATATGTCAACACCATCTTCCAATTTCTGAGGAAATTATTTGAAATATTCAGATCATTTTATTCTCCTGAAGCAGGTTCTAGCATCTAGCATCAACAGAAAAAACAAAATGGCTACTGTATGAACTCTATTTGTTTTGTGAAAGAAATGCCAAATTTGTCAACACCGTCAAATGTCACCACCATAAGATTTTGTGTTCCAATAATATATCAAAATACTTAAATGTGACTCTTGAATAAAAGATTTATAAACAATAACATACTCACTGTTTGTTGTGTTTGTTTTAATACAGTAATTGATTGATTCAGTTTATTTGATCATTTAAAAGACTACAAATTCAGGTTTTTGTCACCTCCGTCAGAGGAATATTTTGATAATATTTCAGTATGATATTTTATATTTGTTGAGGAATTGTTGGTCACATGTGAAAGTGTAATCTATCTGCTAACATGAGAATGTGTTTTGAAATGTTAAAAACATCTTGAATGCTGTTAAAGATAAAGTTGAAATTATATTACACAGTCCAAGGTAAAAAGCACATTTTGTTAAAAAAGAAAAGTTGGGAGGTTGTATCAAAGCATAGCTTAGTATTAGTACATATAAGATACATAAATGTAGTTTCATTTGTCTGAGTACAAGGTTTTATTTTCTGAATTTTGCACCCTGTTTTGTCCCACTTCTCAAGAATGACTGACCTGTAAAAATGATGAACAGCATGATAATGTGTTCGATGATTAATAACATTTATTAATGCCATTTTTACAATAAGCAGTTCTTCCACCAAGTTCACTTCTTGCTTGGAGCAACGTTTTAGAACGCAACATGGGCAAAATATCCTTAGAAAAAAAGTAGCTTTCATTAAAATTCTATTCCAGGTTGACAGTAAATATATGGGTTTGAGTTTTAAAATGCATTATTAACCATTTTTAGACCATCTATAGCAACACTCCAGCAACCACTGAAGTTGCAGTTATGTTTTATTTTCTGTTCTACTAAATGTAAAAATGTTTAACATGAATCCCTAAAACAGGTTGCTTTTTCAAGCAGTCAGTAATCACAATGGAAACAGCTTTCATATTTGTCATTTTTTGTCTCAGGGTTAAAACTAAAACTGAAACTAATCATAAATAGTTTCTAGAAACTAGAATAAATACTGTAGATCTAGGGTGTAGTAGATCCCACATAAATAACAAAAATACTACCTATCGATTTGATATCACGAAAAATGATTGTAATGACAATAGAAATCCACTTAAGACAGAATGGTCCCACTTTATGTTAGGTGGCCTTAACTACTATGTACTTACATCAAGAAGTAAGTACAATGTAGCCTAATTGTTTTCACGTTGTATTGTAAAACTCTTCTGCTGCTATTGAGGTGGGATAGGATCAGGTAAGTGTAAGTCAGGTGTAAGCAGGGGCGGATTTAACCAATAGGCGAGGTAAGCGGCCGCTTAGGGCCCCGGGGAATCAGGGGGCCCCGTCTGATATTCGCGAAACATATTTGGCAAATGCACCAGTATGTATTTGTGTTACGGAGAGCGTCACATGTTCACTCACCACTCGAAATGGCGAGTTTTTGTCAGGTGCGGAGCTGCAAGCTGCAAGCTTGTGAATCCTCTCATTATAACAACATGTAGATATTATGTAAATAAGAGATTCATTGTGCAGAGAGCTTATTGACGGAACGTCGTGAGATCGCGCTGAACTGAAGTGAGTGCAGATTTTAGACAGAGCTCTTTGCGCGCATTCTAAGCTGTTTTGACTGTCTCAGAACAGATAGGCTATTCACCTCAGTAAAGAAATTATTGTGTTTCAAGTCATAATTTTATTTTCAAAATGACTCTCTTGTGTGCTTTTCCTAGGCGCGCCAGCGCAATCTATAAACGCAAGTGAACTATAAACTAAAAACGCGTAGCAATGACTGGAGATTTTCGCTTAATAGATTACATTTTCGATTTGTTTCTCGGCAAACCCTGTCGTATGCCTTAAGAAAACTTGGAATACGGAACGAGTTGCATGGGATAATTTTTATGACATTTTAATCCTTTTTTGTAAGAAGATTGAAGAAGTTTACAATTCATTAAATGAACAAGTGCAAGCATTTTTTTTAATATAACGTCTGCTTTTGTGATCCGAAAAAAATAAGGTAGGTTAATATGGCTTTAGAATAGCATCAGACTGACTAATTATTTAGGCTACTTAAGTTGTGAAGGGGTAATAGTTATAATAAATAATAATTATAGCTATAATAAGCGAGAGCTAGCATGCAAAATAAGGGTTAAAAGAAGTTAAATTAGGCGTAAAAGAGCATATAGTTATTGTGTTGGGGCCTCATACCTGAAATTTGCTTAGGGCCCCCAAATCACTAAGTCCGCCCCTGGGTGTAAGGGATGGGTTGACAGTGTAAGTGACAACATTTACAGTAACCAATGACATGAGTGACAATATTCACAGTAATTCCTATTGGTTTTATTTGATGTTATCAAAATGTTAACCAATAAGACAGAGTGTATTCAACAGATTTAGATTAGGACACATTTATAGAAACATCAAAACATGTGGCTGCACCATTATTTCCATGAAATCCTAAGTAAATCATTAGAAATCAGATTTAGACAGTCCATTCTGACAGTGGAAACAAATGTAATCTACTCAGTTTTTTTTTACGACAGATGAAAACATGTTTATATTACATATTAAGAATAAATAGATCCCACATAACCAGCAGGCAATCACTGATACCACTGATGCACTGGTATAATAAAGAGTGATTAGAGTGATCATTGCCTGTGCAAATGAAGTGTATTAATACAAAATTAACCATCTAAGGTAAAGCAATCACAATATTAACCATTTTTAAAGAGCAAGACATTCAAGAGTTTAAAAGATACATCTTATTTTTACAGAGTATTCCAGATAATTATTAGGAAATGAGATTTTCACAAGCATGCTCTGGATTATTTTCATTGGTATTGAAACTATCAAATATTTTAATGATGGTATTAAAAATAACAAATATGATGAAAAAGTGCCTACTCTGGCCCTTTAGATGTAGCAATAATACTACTTCTGAAAGATCAGCTCTTTTTCTTTGGGACTTAATCTGGAAAGTATGATTCCCTCGAGCTAATGTTGTAAAAAATCTAGATTATATGAAAAATGAGAGAGAATTTATGACTCAACTGTCAGCATTGACAATAACAAATGCCACAGATCTGCCATTGCAAATGTTCAGAGATGCTCTCACTGTGAAGGCTGTGGTAGAAGTGATTGTCCTTCTGTAGGCTGGCTTTCAACACTGGAGGTCTCACTCTGAAACACAGGCATTAATATTTGTTATTCAAATTACTTTTAGGAGTGGCTAAATATTAGGCAACTGATGTTTGGTATTTTTTATATTGGTATACATCTAAGACACTTAGCTAGCTACACTACTCTACACCATCCTATTTGAAATCAGTGGATTTCCAGACATGTAGAGTTCATTTCAGTGTGTAGGAAGGCTTAGCAAAATAGCTATCCGCATCCTGGCCCTAATGCCTGCTTTTGTCTGATTAACTTGCTTTGGGTTGTATCTATGCAGGTGTATGCCATCAAACATCTGCAGTTCATCCAGAATGCTGCAGTCTCTGGCTGATGTTCAGACTTCCCAAATATTCACATGTAACTCGTCTCCTACTTGTTCCCTATCCCTGCTATTTCTGACCTCTAGCACCATA